>APFE031635479.1:132481-160264 GCA_000404065.3 Pinus taeda | reverse complement strand
AAAAAAAAATTGATATTAAATTATTTTAATCAATATACATGTTAGAATTTTTAAAAATAAAAAATTATCTTAAATTATTTTAATCAATATATGTGTTAGAAATATTTTAATGGCAAAATAGCTATATATAAAAAGTTCTTATCATTTTCTCAACGGAAATATTTTGACAATGTTCATATCACTTTTTGGGATTCAACTATGTTAAGTAAGTCATGCATCTATGACCATTTCCATGAGAGGTAGTCGTAATTGGCTAATTTGTCATGATTTCTTAACAGTCCACTTAGCACTCATTTCTCATCTATTTTGAATAGTCCACTTAGCAGTCAGTGTTTGCCTTTATCAAGCGTTACAACACATTTTGGATTTTAGATATCATTTTTTAAGATTCAACTGTGTTAAGTAAGTCATTCAACTATGACCATTTCCATGAGAGGTAGTCATAATTGACTAATTTCTCATGATTTTATGAATAATCCACTTAGCACTCATTCCATCGGGTGATGCTCACAGGGGTGAAGAAGTGTGTTAAGTAAGTCATTCATCTATGACCATTTTCATGAGAGGTAGTCATAATTGACTAATTTCTCATGATTTTTGAATAGTCCACTTAGCACTCATTGCAACAGGTGATGCTCACAATAATGAATAGGTGAGATTCAAACTAGTGAAATGAATTGCATAACATCATTCATCACTTCCAGGGCTTGCACCTGGTAACCAGGATTTCTTGGGAGGTCACCCATCCTAGATTGCCTCCGGCTCAAACACACTTAACTATGGATTTTCCACACAATCAAGCCCACTTATCTCTCCCGGGAAGTCCTCGTTACTGGGTGCAAGCCCCGAAAGTGATGATTGACGCTATGTGATTAATTTCAATAGTTTCAATCCCAATTCTTCACCCCTCTGAGCATCACCTGATTCAATGAGTGCTAAGTGGACTATTCAAAAATCATGAGAAATTATTCAGTTATGACTACCTCTCATGGAAATGGTCATACATGAATGACTTACTTAATGCAGTTGAATCCCAAAAAATGATATCTAATTAATGCATTGTGAAAGCCCCTCAATACTTAAATTCTAGATTTTTGTTGATGTACTTGTTGTTTTGATCACCAAGTATATGTTTCTTTTCATGGGTATATATTTAGTGTTGCACTATGTGAGCAACGTGTATGATGCTTTGCAATAAAGTTATGATATAAGTTGTTTTATGGGATAGAATTTTTTTTAGTTTTTTTTTTTTAATAAATTTAGGTTTATTTAATTTTTATATATAAGAGAGAGAGAGTTATATTTAATATTTGTTTAGAATTAAATTGTAAGATTATTTATTAATTATAATTTAAATAGGTTTTTTTATTTTACTTTGATTTGTTTCTGTGTTTTTTTATTAATCTTTAATTATGTAAGTTAATTAAATTTAATTAGTGTGGTAAGTTAAATTTAATTGGTAATGGCATTAATAATGTGATAATGCTGTTGAAAAAAACTTAAAAATTAACTACCAAATCAAAACATGTCACTAATTTAATATAATCATGTCACTAATGTTAATACAAATATTTAAAGTTAAAAACTATGATTCTTTTGAAACATCTAGACTTGACAATCACTACTATTACAACTAAAGCATTCACTACTATTATAACTAAAGCATTGAAATTGGCCTTAAAATTGATTCCTAGGTTTGAAAGGGGTTGGCGCAATAGTAGCTCCATAATTTTGTATGGATATTTTTTTTGTTTGAAATAATGGCATTCACAGTTAACACCTTTTAAATAAAAAAAAATTTAAATAACACCTTTTAAATAAAAAAATTAAATAACACCTTTTAAATCAAAAATATTAAAAACAACAATAGAATCAAACAAAAATACTATCATTAATACTCCCTTTTTAGATTAAACATCAAAACATTTTTAAAACCATAACTTATACATCTGGAATGATCTTAAAAATTATACATAAATCAATAAATCAAAAATAAAAAACGAAAATCCCAATAAATAATAATAATAATAAAATTGTGATAGGGAGTTTGGCGAGACAAATAGGCTAGGGAGGTGATTTTCCACCCCATAACAGGCTAGGGAAGTGATTCTGCCGCCCCATACCAGGTTAGTGAAGTGATTTTGCTACCCCATAATAATGAATACATTAATTATTGGGAAGTGATTCTACCACCCAATAACAATGAAGACAAAACTAACCTTCTTCAAAATATGAGTACACTACATCTCCTTGATTACTAGTATTTCTCTTATTTTTGTACTTTTCCTTTTTTCCTTTCATAGTCTTATAATAAAAGTTGCAGGTAAAGAAAATATCTATGTTAGCTTGATTAGCAGTTTGAAGAATGAAAAGCATGAATATTAACAAGGAGGAAGAAGAATTCAATTAGATGGTGGCACAAAATAAGAAGTTCACATACCTTAGTATGAAAGAGGGAGCTATGATTTGTTTAATTCAGGAACAAGTTAATTGGGTTGATAATATAGATCACGATGGATATATTATTGATGATTGAAAGATGATATGGGGAAGACCATGAATTTTAACTTTGTTTATTTGTGAAGGAAGAAAATGTGAAGGCTTATAAAGAAGTTTAGCTCCATAAGGAGTTAAACAAACTATTTTAGTACATGTTGGATTCAATATCAAGTTTTTCATAAAACTAGGAAGGTCGCAGTACTCTATGATTTGTGACATCATAATATCTTGAAGCAGCCAATATGTATGCATTATGAATCAGGTAGTTTATTTCTTGATGATGTTCCTTTCTATCAAAAGGAATGGGACAAGCTTAGGTGTGTGGATATCTCATCCTTGGTTGAGAGGGAGTGAGGGTGGGCAATGTATTCTTCATGTGTCATGTTCTAGACCAAGTCTAACAATTGTAAGCCTTTGTAAAGGCACAAAGTGGGAACAAATGAAGCGAATGGTGGATTGGATGAGCATCTTCGACAATTATTATTTGAGCATCTATACTTTGAACATTAATCCAATATAAGAATAGTCTTGAGGATCAATATTTCCTGGTATGGAAATAGTCCTGTGAGGACATACCTAGTGAACATCTGTATGGGGTATGTGCCTAGTGAGGCATTGGTTTCCAAATTTATTCCTCCCAACATTATGATATGATCTACAAGAGAGATAAATATTGCTAGTCAAGTCCTTTCTATTTTGGAAATTCGTGTTATATTGATGCTTATCAATTTGGATCCTTTCTTACATAAATATTTGAACTTCATTAAGGGAATTTTGAGGTCTAAAATGGGCCTCCTAAGGAAATTATAGAATAAAAGTGGAAATAATAAAATAATATTAGATTAAATCATCAAATTTTAGAAGGAAAAACCAAAAAAATATTTTTTCAATTCGTATTTTCAACTTATCTCCTTATGGGTTTACTCAAATTTCGAGTGGAAACACTCATTGGATGAAAATTTTGATTCCTCATCTAAGGTCTACCTATGTTGCATACTTTTGATGGACCATTCTACATGAAAAATGAGAAATATATGAAAAACGTGATTGCAATCACATTGTTTCATGTATTTCTCACTTTCTATGTCGTAGGGACTATCAGAAATATGTAACATGGGTACTCCTTGGATGAGAAATTAAAATTTTCATCCAACGATTATTCCCATTCAAAAATTGAGTAAAACCTTAGGGAGCTAAGTTTAAAATAAAAGTTGAAAAAGTAGTTTTATAATCTTTATTATAATTTTTTAATATTGTTAACACATTTTACTTTTTTACTCCAAAAAAAAAAGCCGGTGATTTTCATCCCCCTGGTTCTGATTATCACAAATCAAATCTTAAAAATCCCTATTTGTTTATTTTTAATAAAGTTTATTTTTTGTTTTACATTTTTCTAGGAACTTTAGACCGGTCAAATTCCCCTAATCGTGAGAGTAATCTTGTTTGGTCCATTCACGTAATCCTCCCTTATTTAAGAAGAGAGGGAGTGTTAAAAAATGTCAAATATGTCAGATAAATTACATATTATATATAAAATGTAAACTTTTATAATCATTTATATATTCAATTAATTTAATTTTATTTTTTGTCAAAAATCATTTTTCTTCATGCTTATAGATCAAAAAGAGCCAAAAGAAAATTTACATGAGTCAAAAGATAAGTACTTGAAATTAAGTCCCCATTATGGACTTTTGAAAGAAAAATAAAAAATATTTCTTTTTTTTTTTAAGTCAAAGTTTCATCACAAATCCAAGTTGGGCCTCCTTAGACAAATCAACCTAAGAGGCACCTTTTTAACCCTCCTGGACAGTTATATATAGAAGTCAACTCAACCACTTGGAAGTTCATTCATGCATTCAACACATCACATCATCTCTATGCCTAATCAAGAGGAAAAGACAACTGAATTTAAGGGGGGAGAGAAGTAATTCAAGAGAGAGAGAGAGACAGAGGACAAGGTTTTTGCCCTAGATTTGTTCACACATGTAATCTTTTGGAAGCTACTACAAGCTTTAAATTTCAAGGGATAATATTTCAAAAATTGACCAGATTTTAGAAGTTTTCACTCACGTTGAATTTTGTTAACTTTGACTTGATGGAGGAGAATTGAAGGAGGGTTGACTTGAGATATTTATGTAAGCCTTAGTCTTGGTCTTAGATATTGGACATATCATTTTGATATGATTCCATAAGAGAAGGATTTTGGGTTTTCCCCTTTGTTTGGTTTTTGTCTTGGCTTGGAGCCTAATTTTTGGTGTCTCTTGTCACTTGTGCATTACATTATCTATATTTTCATAATGTGTAATTGTTTGATGACGTAACTAAAGAAGAAAAATAATATAAAAATAATGCGTATTTGTTACAAATAATTACCATTATAAGGATTTCTACCATCTATCATAACTTCAACAACTTTTATAACAACAAACTTGCAGTTACAAATTCAACTTATATAGCTAAAGCCTTTAATAAAGACTCTACAACTTTACCCAACCTTTTCTGTGAATTTTTGTACTAATATCACCATTGATAAGTATAATAGTCATATCTAAAACAATTTATTTTTCTTGGAAGTATGAAGGTAAATATTTTGAATACCATTGCCACGAAATACTTGCATGGGATTCATTCATTTCCTCTCCATATAATACACAACACAATGTATCCAACTCTCATACGATCACATCAAAGTTAAAAATTCATAATTTTCATTTGATGCTTCATTTCAGAGAATTCATTATGCCATTCCCATCTTAACCACTTATCATTTGGTATTGATAATCACCATCATTCTCTTCCCTTGATTTGTTACTTTATTTTTGTGCCAGTAAACCCCACTCTTTTATACATCTTTTGATGTCCAATTTGAATAATTTCACAAATCCTCCTTAACAAAAGTCGAATGAATCATGAGTTATGTTAAGTTCTATACACTAGAGGATGTAAAAGAAAATTGGATTTTGGAGCTCAAAATATCTCTAACGTAGTCCCATTCTTTTTTCATGATATTTCCATAATAAAAATATGAATGCACAAACAAAACTCAGGAATGGTAGCCTCGTGTATCTAGCATTCATAATCTGATCAACAACTCACAATTATCGCCTTTTAGTAAGACCAATAAGCACTATGAACTTATCATAGTAGCACTTCGCCATATGTTTCTATGTCTTTTTTACCTCTAGACATGAAAGTCAAACACCTGTGGCCAAAACCTAAAAATTCAACCATCAATTTTCTTAATCATGTGGGTGGGTGGATTTATGTGGTTATAGATACAAGTTAGCTGCTATTCGCTCAGTTGTTCAACAATTTTCTTCGTTTCTTATATTCATGCAGGATAATAAACTACATAAAGTAAACCAAATTCATGCTTGATGTAGCCAATTAGTGAATTCTAACAAGCAATGTGTCACCAGATATAGTATTAAGGTACTTCACAAAGTCTGGGAGTGTGCTCTCAATCATTCCTATCATATGTCTTGTGACAATCACTCTTGTTCTTCGCATGATCCTTCTCATTATGTGATTCTCTATCTCTACTTTTGTGGTTTTCTTTAATGCTCTATCTAGTTCGAAACCCCGTAGTTAAATGGGGATTGTGATTGGGAAAATTTGTATTCTCCTAGCCTCTTCAATAATGTACTTTTCAGATTTGGTAATTATTAGAATTCTTTCATTCAAGCTTAAAATTAAGGGGCACTTTATATGCCTAACACATTGTAGCGCCCATTTTTTCCAAACATATACCCTTACCTTGATTTGATGTGTCTTTCAGATAATCACTTTCTCTTTTACTAATGTGAGACATCTGCAACTTGCACCAAAACAAACACCTTATGTAAATATTAGTCACCATGCAGTTAAGTTATTAGTCACCATATAGTTAAGTCATTGATTAGTTTATTCACTTTATCATTGTTGTTTAACTATTGCATAGACAACACCTTATGTAAATATTAATCACCATGTAGTTAACTTATTTATTGGTTTATTCATGTTATTATTGTGTTGTTTAACTATTAGACATTTTTGAGATTTTTCTTTGAATCCTGTGATTATTTTAGTCAAATCATCATTTTTTTTTTTGTTTAAGCTAGGCTTTTGTGGGTGTACATGCATGTTAACATAGAATAAAGAAAATTGAGTGTATAGTGTGTTTTGTTTCATATGAGTCCAAAAAACACCATTTTTGCTGCTAGTTGCTTCCTACAAGGAACATACCAACAAATGAGTGATGTAGTGAGTGAAGATGGACTAAAAAATCATTGAATATAGTGAAACAAATGCATGAAAAAAACTAAACTGAATAACACAAAACAATATTGTCAAGCAAAACAAATAAACAAATGAATAGGAAAAGGATCCTCTTTATTGATTGTTGGTAGTATAAGAGTTACACATAAAGTATAAAAGACACTTCAAGAGATTTGTTTGAGAAATGGTGCTCAATATCTCTCAATAAGGATCTCCCCTTTTCAATATATTTTTAAAGCTCCTTCTCTCTCAAAGAAGCATAAAAAAATCTCTACAATGGTGGAATTATACTCACAATGATATGCTAGATTGCTTTGCAGCAATTTTGGTAGTATAACAATGCACAAGTTCTTCTTGTTTTTGGTTCTTTCAGAAAGGTTGAACACTCTTTTCCTCGTTTCTCTCACCGATGTGGTTTTTTGCCTCATAAATGAGATGAGAGCTATCATTCTTTTTCCATTAAGGTTTCTTAGGGCTCAAGGTTCGAATGGTTATCCCATCATGTTAAGAAGTGAAGTATTTTTTAAGCAAGTTCATGTCTCGAGGGGCTAAATAGATTTCTCATGACCACTATGGCTATCGAAGAAAAAATCGTAATGCAGTGAATTCCATGCTTTGGTGCACCCACAAGGGTTGATTTTTTAATTCAAACTTTAGGAAAGCTTTTGAGTTTTGCTTTCATTATGTTTCCAACTGAAAATGTAACCCTTGTACATGTTGTTCATTGACTTTGTCTTTTGTTTCATCGAAATGAGTGTGCCATTTTCTCATAATAACACTTAGAATTAATGCTTACATGTGGTGTACATACACATTGACTGTAAAAAGACACAGATGGAATAGACACAATGTGAAAGATAAATGTGAATTTCCTTTTCTATTAACAATGATGTACATTTATAATACATTCTTGTGACTGTTGAATTCATCTTCCAATGTCTCTTGGAATCCCTTTGAATGTCCAACTTCCAGACCTTAACCGTTAGTGGATTAGATGTCCAACGTTCTCCCTAATCCGAATGGGTATGTATGAGTCCAGGAAGAGATTTGTAATACAAAATGTGTAAAATGCATGGCAACACTAGGTTGAATGTGTTCTCTCTAAAATGTTGGCATAAGGAAGTGATTTAAGGATGACCACCAACACTGGAATGCTTAATGTAGTTCTCGAAACTCTTCCAAATCTGGCACAAAGCTGAAGTCTTCTGCTAGAGGAAGTGCTCCTAATGCTTTGAAGAGGGAGACATTAAACCTTGAAAAGGGAGGTCTACAACCTGCGTAGAAAAGGGAGAACCTCAACCTGAAAGGGGAGGTTTCAACATTAAGGATGACCACCAACTCTGGAATGCTTAATGAAATTCCTAGAGCTCTTCCAAAACTGGCAAGAAGCTCAAGTATTCTTCTAGAGGAAGTGTCCCGAATTCTTTGAAGAGGGAGAATCTCAACTTGAGAAGGGAGGTCTCAACCCCAAATAGATGGTTTAAGGCTGACCACCAACCAAATTCATGCTCAAGGGCATATCTATCTCTAGCTACAACTTTGAATTTGGTGTGTTAGGTTATGTTTTATGCTCGCTTGATCTAACTTTGAAGCTTGTATATGACCATAAATTCCCCCCTATTAGATACAAGGTGGGAAGATGGAGAAAAATCAACTACAAGACTGTTGAATAATCTAGAACAAGTTATCACATACGACTAAAATATTTTCTTGGTTGTTGAAGCCCATTGCGAAGAAGACACCCATCCAAGATGAATATTTGTTCTTACATGAGGCTTGTTTTTGAAGCATGTGTTTGAAGAATGAGTGTGTTGGCCAAAATACTTGTATGGGTGATTATCAAAACAATGTTCTTTCACATGGCCAACACGGTCACAATGTTGGCATTTAACAACTTGTGGCAGATTTGGAAGAGGAGCAAGATCTAAAATAAGTGAAGATGAACTACCATGAAGAAACCCTTCACTTAGAAATTATATTTCCTTTAAGTAGTCTAAAGTATGAAAGGATGCCTCCTTATCATATCTAAGACATTT
Organism: Pinus taeda; assembly: GCA_000404065.3. Taxonomy (NCBI): domain Eukaryota; kingdom Viridiplantae; phylum Streptophyta; class Pinopsida; order Pinales; family Pinaceae; genus Pinus; species Pinus taeda. The sequence goes on along the minus strand of APFE031635479.1, from coordinate 151,472 downwards.
TTTGTTCTTGTTGTTGACAAGCTCTTCCCAAGTTCTGACAATGGGCTTCGGATGTGTAGGATGAATTTTTTCTTCTTTTTGCACATTAGCATCTGAAATTGGTATTCCATTTTCAATTTCTTGTTGTTGATGGGAATTTCTCTCAATCTCAAACAAAGGATTGTTTTGAAGTAAAATATGTTCAAAATGATGATTTTGTTCCTGTAACTCTAACTCCACTTGCTGTATGTGTGATTCAAGCTGCAAAAAATCATTTTTTTCTTGTGCATTTTCTGGACATATTTAAATATAAAAAAGGGTTCCCTTGTTGATTTTCATTGTATTTTCAGCAGTAGACATGATTAGAGTTCTCAATAACTCAAATAATTGTCAATTTTATCCATTTTATTAACGAATCAAAATTGGCAAAAGGAGATCCAAAAAACTTGGATGGTTGAGCTCGTTATACTACCTCAAGACCAATGCAAACTCCAAAAAAGCAAGCTCGATGTGCCCAAAACATGAATGAGACTTTGATAGTGACTATAATTTTTGAAATTGATGACCAATTTTTCTTTTTCTTTTTTATTTTTTTGAACTTCCAACAATGGAATTCCCAAAGGACAAGCCCTGCTACTCAAATTATGGAAGACCCAACTTAGAAAACTGAACTAATTTGCAATTTTAGCAAAGTGATTACAAATAGATGGTTCCAAATACTCAGTCTATGAATGAAGAATTCTTGTAGAAACCATATATAGAAACAGTACCAAAAAATGAGATCTTCGAGGAGCAATGCAACTTGTTTTAACAAAATATACCCTAGAGCTGAATGTGGGAAAATTGTACCAAGACTCTGAAATTTTGTGACGTGGCTCTTATAATATTTGAAGCTCATAGAATAAATATAATGGGAGTGCAACCACACCATGGTGATGGATAATTACAGTGATTTAGGTGGACAAAGTGGTCATACGCTTCAACAAAGTTCGATTGATCAACTAAAAAATGTTAGCCTTATGGATGAATTTAATTACTTTGCTTCTGATGCCATCGATTAGTGGCTCTTCCCCCATTCAAGAACTAGGAACCTATTTATTTGAGTGGTGAAAGTGGTCTGACAATCCAATAAAGTCTTATCAGTCATTTGAAAAATTTAGGCTTATGTGTATGCATGTCATTACTTTGCTTGTGATGCCATCAATTAATGGTTTCCTTCTTCAAGAACGAGGCACCTGATTAATTGAAGATTCTTCTCCATTATTGAACTAGGTGCATCCCATTTTAATCTATGATGGGACACATATATAGAAAAAATGGTCTATGTAATGCTCAAGGGGTTCTTAGAGCACAAGAATTCCAAGAGACTGTGCATTGCAATACGAAGAGACAGTGTGCACAATGCTTGTCATTTGAAGGATGACCATCAATGCAACTGATGGTTCTCGTACAATTGCACCAGAATGAGACATCAACTTGACAATGATCGTGAATGAAACTTAAATTTCATAATTCACTTGTGAAAAAATATAGCTTTGATGTGCTCGTGGTGTTAGAATACAAACTAAGGAGGTACACAGTAACGTAATAGAGGTTCTGGATTTAGGACACCTCAACGCTATTAAGGGAGCCTGTAGACTAACTGTATTTTGTGTTAGGGAATCCATTAGTGTGTAATTTCATCCATCTCTTCATAAGGTGCTGCAATAATCCTTCAAGGGAGACACAATGTGATGGTCATATCATGTTTAATTTCTTGGCACCGAGGTTTCAGATCGATAAGCGTTGGTTTTCTCTAAAAATAATAAGGTCAAATAACCGCTTGGGTACAGAAAGATACACAGAATTTAATAGGCCACATATAGAAATAGACTACCACATAGGAGGGCGAGCGACATAAATGTTCACATTCACAGGAAGATTACGAATAAAACAATGAATTGCAAATTAGATGTAGTGGACTAGTGGCAAAAAAAATACAGGGGTTATAGTCAGGCATCATAAGGAGAATTTAATTTGTCACAGTGCAACTGGTATTACCAAGGTAGGTAATGCTAGAGGGAAATGTTAGTGGAAAAGGATTTCTAAAATGGGACCTGCACATTTTAGGGTCAAACATATGGAAAATAAACAATCATAAATAAAAGGAGTTCACTAAATTTGACAAGTTCAGAATAGCATAGGTATTTTGAGCCAATCTCACTTTGATACCATGTTAAAAAACACACATGGAATGGATAGAATTTGAAAGATAAATGTGGATTTCCTTTCTTATTAACATTGATATACATTTCTAATACATTCTTGTGACTATTGAATTCATCTTACAACGTCTCTTGGACTCCCTTTGACTATCCAAATTCAACACCTTAACCCTTAGCAGATTAGGTGTCAAACATTAACACAACATAAATCTCATTTAGTTTTAGTTAGATTTAGTGCTTGCATGAAATTAAGCTTAACTTGGTTGCTCTCTATGTTGACTTTTTCATCACTAGTGAATATAAAGAATCCATTCTCTCTTCCAATGTTTCTCAATTATTGCAAGTTTGTAAAATTATTTTCCAGCTAGGTCCTTACTTGTGCAGGCTCTAGTAACTTGAAATGGTACCAGAGCGACGAGTGACTTGGAGAAGATACATGATTTTTTTTCCAAGTTTGAAAATCAAAGCATTGGAAACTGCTAGGAGATTGAAAGTGTCAAAGTTTTCCGCAAATTGAAAGTGTCAAAAATTACTAGAGAATTGAATTGGTAAAAGAAAGGAATTCCCAGCTTCCATAATTCTCACTTCATATAATTACTATGAATGAAAGCCGATGATTTTTATTCATCTTAGGATCAAATACTTGTACCAAATAGTCATGGGAATTGAGACAGAAACAATGTGAGAGAATAAGAAGTTGAATTGTCTTAACATATTTGACATGGCTTACGGAATATTTTTTCTATTTATGTCTCGTGATATTCTTTTTCAAATCATAAATATTGAATCATCATATGAAAACTGGACTTCATTGAAAGGAATATATGGTGATGAATATGATATAGAAGAACACCATTTGGATATAAATAGCTTGATCTATCATAGCAATCATGAAACCGTTGAAGCATTCTTCAACAACATGGACAAAGATTATCAAGATATTGTTACACTTGAAGACTATGCTTTTTCTATTGTTGGTGAAGGTGTTGTTGATGAAAATTTTAACTTGCTTAATAATGAATATGTCACACATGAGAAAATCAAGTTTTGACATTTTTACAAAAAGTTAATCAATATTTTGACTCTATATGGTAAAATGTTCATCATTTGAAGCCTCACATGAAAAAAAAAAAAAATTATAGAAAAAATACCAAGATGATTGATTTGAAATAACAAAACCCTAGGATCCAAATGTCTGATACCAAATTTTGTCCAATCAAACGACAAAAATGTTAGGATAGTCTGACACATAGGAAATAGTTAAGTATAACTTGGTCTAGTGTAGAGTTAGGTAAAGCATGTTTCTTTACTATGTACTTTTGTAACTTACAATCCAACAGTCACGATATGTAGTGCTCTGATGGTTCATTCTCTCCTCGGTATTACCGACACTTGATCCGTGGCTTAACACCTGACTGGTCTATGGTCTCTATTTAAAGAGCATGGAGGGTCATTTGTAGGGTAACCATTCATGAGAGAAGCTTATGTAAATTTTCATTCTTTTATTAATAAATTACCTGAAATGGTAGCATTGGCTCAGGACATGGATTGTTTCCCTCTTAGAGGGTTTTAACCATGCCAACAATACTGACGTATTGATCTATGATCTGTTTGTGAGTGGTGTCCTCTGGTGTTCTGTCTGAGGAACTTACACTATAAATTACTACATGGTATGAGAGCCTAGTTGAGGGTTGCATCCATTGGTGATGCAAATCTGAAGCCGATAGAACTGCATCTGACTAACGTTTCCTATATCTATAGTTTCTGACTGCTTTCGGGCTGAGATGAATGCCTTATTGTGTTAGGAGCATATGTTCCAGTGAGGAAACCCTTTCCTTTCATGCGAAAAGGTTTCTGGTAGCCCTAGCTACATAATTTTTAAGATTTGGAGGTATATAGTGTTTATTTGCAGTTTATAGTTATTTTCTCTCTGTTTATTTTGGTTTATTTAGCTCTTTGTTTTTTTTTTATTACCGGATCTTATACCGTTCATTTATGCGTACACTCTTAGCCCTACAACTCTGTGGGATCTGGGCAAATTAGAAACAAAAAGGAAAGTTTTTTCTCATGGCTGTGCTCTTTTCTGCGACGTCTTAGTGTGATCTCGGAAAATTAGAAACATTGAGGAAAATATATAGTTTCCGGCTAAACCTAACTTCAAGACGTAAGGTTTGTTTTGTTTTATATGTCCGTGTTGGATTTTGTTTTTTTTTTTGTATGCAAAAAAAGAGCTTTTTCAAGTAAGCATGCACCCCAAGGCTTGAGTGACAAAAGAAAAAAAAACCCTTCTTCTTTTCCAAAAATTACTAACCTTTTAATCTAGCTCACTTGGTCCAAAGCTACTTTATGAGAATAGAGGTCTTGAATTCAAGTCTTTCTTGGTCCAAAGCTACTTTATTATATTAAGTTTAGAAAAGGGGTGGATTTTTTTTTAATTATAACATTATCATTCATTTCCGCACATTCCTGCACTTCGTCGGTATCTTCAACAACTTTTCTTCAAAAAGCCATAACTTCTTCATCTGGAAGTTGTTTTTAGAGCCGTTTTTTTTTAATCGGCCTATTTTTTTGTGATCTTTCCATTGGAACACTTATTTTTAGCATATGTAGCTTTAGTTTCTATTAAAATAGAAATTCCATACCACGTTATTCTTGACATCACCAACTACTTCCAAAGGTGGTGCTACATTGTGGATTTGCTTAGAAGTAAAGGTCTTTACAAGATAGCCTCAGGCCAAGAAACTGGGTTTAGGCCAGTTTACAATGACTGCCACTTTAGAGGGATCTATTTTCAATTCACCACCCCCTTACTATATGACCCAAATAATTTAGAGATGTTTTGCCAAATTCACATTTTGAGAGTTTAACATAAGTTTTTTCTCTTTTCAAAACATCTAATGTCTGTTTAACATGCTTTAAGTGTTCTTCCCATGTTTTACTAAAAATCAAAATGTCATCTAGATACACAACAACAAAATCATCGAGAAAAGGCATGAGTACATCATTCATTAATCTCATGAAAGTAGCAGGGGCATTAGTCAAGCAAAAATGCATGACCAGCCACTCATACAATCCCTACTTTGTTTTGAAAGCAGTCTTCCATGCATCTTGCTCTGCAACTCTGACTTGATGGTATCCACTATGGAAATCCAGCTTGGTGAAATAAATAGCTTCCTTCAGTTGATCTAAAAAATATCATCTATGCGAGAAAGGGGATAATGATTTTTTATTGTTATCTTATTCAGTTCTCAGTAGTCAATGCACATTCTCCACGAGCCATCTTTCTTTCTCACCAAAATGATTGGTGACCCACATGGTGATGTGCTAGGCCTGATGAATCCCTTCTTGAGCAACTCCTACACCTACTTCTTGCTTTCAGCATTCTCTAAAGCAGACAACCTGTATATTCCAATGTTAGGCAATGGAACATCTTGCTACAAAATAATATCATGTACTATTTCCTTTTTGGGTGGCAGACCTTTAGGTTCCTGAAACAGCACATCATACTCCAAAACAATCTTTTCTATCGTACCTTGCTGCTGAGCATTACAACCCTCAAATGCATTGGTTTTATCAAGTTTCTTTTCCTTTAGAACCATTAGTAAGAATTGTTTGCATGAATTTATCATTATTTTCATCTGCCCAGAATTTATGAGAGTATAATTATTCTTGAGCTTGTGAGCTCTTACAAAGTATTTGATTCCATATTTAACAAGTAGAATACTTGTTCTCAGCTCTATAGAAAATAGCTTTTCTATCATACAAGTAAGGATTCCTAAAACAATTCCACATATATCCAAAGGAATTATGTCTAACTTAACCTCATCTACAAATGTTGATCCAAAAGAAAACTTGAGTTTACATTGTCTAGTCACTTGTAGTTGTGCTTTATCATTCAACAATCCTAATGGGTATGGTTTCTTGTGAGGTGTAGTTGCTAATCCCAATTTCTTTACAATTTCTTCAGAAATCAAATTTACTTGTGAACCACTATCAAACAAAGTATCAATCTTTTGATGTTTGGAAATAACTCGAATATGGAAAAGCTCATGTCTTTTTCTCTCATGTTCATCAATAATAGTTTGAGCAGAATTACTAGTAGATGCTTTAGAATTCTTACCTTTTATTCCTATGGCTACAATGATTGTTTCATCTCCCAAGTCTGGCCCCAAATCTTTTAGAATAGTTGTAGCAGTCTTCTTCTTCTTGTCCTCAATCTTCTTAGGTCTCATCTATGGATGCAGAACCCAACAGTTCTCATCATCATGCCCCTTTATAGTGACTGCATGAAGCTTTGCCTTTCTGTGCAGTGTTAGCCTTCCTTTCTTTCCACTTCTGCTTTCTTTTATCCTTGCTCTTGCTTACAGTGGGTTGGGATGGTCCCCCAACTTCTAGATTTCCATTCTTCCCTCTAGCTTCTAGATGAGTAGCTTTTACAGATACCTCATCTATACTAGTAGGATTAAACATGAGGATGGTATGCCTCATGTAGCTGTGTAGACCACCATTATACTTCAAAAGAGTCTTTGGTGAGTCTAATGAGATCCATAGAATCAATGCTCTCTTTCTAAATTCTTGAGTATACCCTTGCATGCTTTTCCCTTTCAACTGCCAAAGAGTTTTCCAACTCATCATGGCTTGTTGCATGTACGCCAATGGATAGAACTGCTTCTTGATTGCAGAAACAAAGTCACTCCAGATAGAGATAGTCTTCCATTTCCTTTTGATGTTAGCTTGGGTTCCACCTTCCCACCAAACCAAGCCAGTGCCTCCTAGGCGTAGGCTTGCCAGTTGAATTCTGCTCCTGTATGAGTTGATGTTCTGCACTCCAATTCTCATCAATTTGTCTAATCCAATTGTCCAACTTTTGAGCATTTAACTCTCCATCATATATAGGCAAATCAATTTTAACATCTAGCTTGATCAGAGATGCTTTCTTATTATGCATAGGGCTATTAGGAGGTGTGAGAAATCTTTCCTCTTTCCCTTTTCCTTTTGAGTGGTCATGGGAATGAGACTCATCTTCTTCTTTATCTTGTTTAGAACTTGATGAATCTTCATCCTTATGCTTTCTAAAGTCCCTATACATTTCTTCTACCATAGAAATTATAGCTAGGAAACTCTCTATGAATTGAGGTCCCATAGAACCTTCCTCTGACATTATCTTTCGAGGATAGACTCTCCCAATTTCCGGATTAGTTTCGACCAACTCTCCTTCTCCTAATTTGAGCTTTGATTTAGTAAGCATTCAATAGCTAAACCAACACAAGCTTGTCTAACCTTACAGCCTAGAGCTCTGATACCACTTGATTTGATAATCACCCTATGAGTGACATCGGTTAAAGATTTATTGTTTAAAGGTATTATAGACCCATGTGCTGGTGTGTGTGTGTGTGTTCTGTGTTATTGAAGCAATGGATTGATCAGATTGCCAATACACAAACAATAAAATGGAAAGACAATAGAGAAATACAGTAAGCAAATAAAAGAACACAAGAAATTAATAAGGAGTTCACCCTATTCTCCAGGGCTACATCTCCAGTCCAACTCTCATTGGTGGCCTTGTTTTATTGTACCTTTAAGCAAAGAATTACAATACAGGGACTCAATGCGATTTCTCCTGAAGCACGTTTTGCTTAGCAGGGTGGTTCTTGGATTCCCCAAGCCACTGGTGTACACAAACTCTTCTTCTTCCTACCAGCTCTATGACCTTCTGGTCTTCAATGGAAAAAGCCAAATGTGATGCTCAGTCTGAACAGATTCCTCTATGGGATGGCTTGAATCTCTTAAGCTCTCTAGTGCATGATGATGCCGCTGGTCAGCTTGGCCCTCTGTCTCTTTCTACTTTTGCTTTACTACGTTCTTCTCTTGTTTTTGTCTCTTAGTGTTCATTCCTCCTCTCGAGGTTCACTCTGACTGACTCCTACTGTGTATTTTGTCTCTATTCATGGTATTTAGCCATTTGTTCCAATGCTTGTTCGGTTCCTCGTTCGCCTCTGTCGATTCACCTTCTGCAGCTGTGCTTGGAGTTCCCTGTTCGGCATCATCATGAACACTCAGGGAGTCACCACATGTCCTCCTCTAAACGGTGTCGGCCTACTTCATCGGTTTGTTTCTTTAGTTACATAATGAATGTGTTCTTCCTCCATCATGGTGGTCAAACGGATTCCAAATCCTTCTAAAATGCGGCTCATTCCTTCATCGATTCTACTTCCCCCCATCGGGCTCACTCTTAGCCGTCCAATTTGGGGCCTCCATATCCAACACCATACGCACATCCCGTGCGGTTGACTTGCTCAACCGATAGCACGTGATCAATGGTGGTCTTCTCTCACCTCTGCTTACCACATGTCAATCAATGTATGGAATCGCTCTACTCTCATCCAAAACCTCTTACTGTTTGTGGGCACCCTGATCAATACCGTTGGTTTTCGACAGCGTGGTTCATGCCTTTGTATGTTAGTGCTTTTCGCTTTTTCACTTGTGGTTCTCTGGTTCCCCCACGCGACCGATTTCTCAGGCTTTTCCTTCATTATGGCCCTATTTACCCAGCACTAATCGTGCATCAAAAACCTCCTTCTTTTCCCAATCCAGGCTTCCCAGGGGCTACTTTGACCTCCCGCACAATCTCCATGGACCTCGGTTAGTGTGCTTTGACCGAGGTCCTTTTCGTTCCACGCTAGCTGCCATTGCCACTAGTTCAAGGTGTTTTTGATCATTGTTTTGGAATTTTTAGAGATTTTCCCTAACCTGATACAGTCATGGTTCTTTGATAGTTCTTGATGGATCTTATTCGGGTCAGTTACTAGTCATGGAAGCCTTGGTTGGACAAATTCTCTCGAAGCCCTATAACATCTTGGGTTGAGTTACTAGTCCTGGAAGCCTTGGTTGAAAAAATGCTCTAGAAGCTCTTTATAAGTTGTGGGTTGAGTTACTAGCTACGAAAGCCTTGGTTGGACAAACACTCTAGAAGCCCTATATAAGTTGTGGGCTGCGTTACTAGATTTGGACGCCTTGGTTAGAAAAACACTCTAGAAGCCCTGGAAGGCTTGGATGGAGACCAATCTAATGATGGTTTTGGTGATGTCTGACCATGAGGTGGAATCATTGTTTGATGGGTTGAGGTGGATGGCCTCTAGAAGCCCTAGATGAGTTTTGGTTGATGTTTTCTATGAGATCCAACATTCATGATTGGAATATGGCATGAGGGTGAATGGTTGGAGAGAGATTTGGCTTAGCCATTCTACGGTTGGGTGGAACGTGGTAGTCCCATCTCTGGTTGTTTCATTGCATTCATTAATGAGAAATTTAGACCCTTGATTTTCATGTGTAAAGGTATTGAGGTATTTATAGATTTGAAAACTAATATGTTTATTTTATTTCTATTCCTATTATGTTGGTTATATGCACATTTCATGACACCATCTATGTATGGCTCTCATCATGTTTTTAGTTGTATAAAAATGGATAATATATTTATGAGTTAATGGAGGATAATGCAACAAAATCCATGAGGGAACAATGGTTCATAGCAATTCTTAGAAAAGTATGAGGTCCCTACAGTTAATTTTGTTATTTACACCTGTAGGTTACATGTTGATGATATGTTTGACGAAATGCCTATCATGGCTAGTAGGGGTTTGGTGATGATATTGTTCTTATTATTGCTTTTACATTATTATTTCCTTGCACCCTTACTAATTGTAAGTGATCATTCCATTATGATCAGTGTCCTGAGCTCTGGGTCAAAAAAGGTGGCTCAATTCCCGGGATGCTAGCATTAGTACTAAGACTAACTCACCTGGGCAGTTTCTGGGAAGAGTTATAAAGCACTTGGGCAATGTTTGGAGAGTGTTAGTCCTGAAACTAACTCGCCTGGGTAGTTTCTAGGGAGCGTACCCTGCCCTTAAGTCTCTCAAACAGTAATGGGACCTAGGGATAGGCAGTCTGAGTGGGTGACTTGTCTCTTGAAGGGTATTTGGATGATGTTGGATGACTATATGTGATGTTCCATTGATTCCATTTCCTTAAAGTCACCAAAGAGGTTTAATCTTATCATAATGGCCTCTCGTAGCATGTTTACCCTAGCTGGCCGGTTGCTTGGGTAGATGTGGGAGTAGGTTATTACAGACACTACGTGCAACTTTGAAGCATAAGCACACTCTTGACTGTGACATGCAAGCCAATGGAAGAAACAAAGATAACTTGCATCACACATGAGTGTTTGCAATGTAAGACTCCTCCAATGCATGAGCAATGGGATCGTGTAGTTTGAGTGGAGGAACTAAAATCTAAGTGTTAGATTGATCTTGAGTGCGTAAAAATGAGTGATGAGGAGCCTTGAGTGTTTGAAAAATTTCCCGATCGGAAGAAAAACCAACCTTAGGAGAGCGAGGGCCTGACATGACCATCGTCTTGGGCTAAACTGCCTCAACAGTCTATGGGGTTTTGACTTCATTGACAGATGGATATTCGTAGAACAGTGGTATATACAAATTAACAATGAGTGAATGAACATCATGATCACATGATGAGGTGAAGAGATCACAACAACCAAGATCATAAAATTTAGGATGTTGTTCGACATCCTCATGGTTTGTGTTGGGCGAGGGATCCCCCAAGGGTATTTTTGGAGCTTAAAGCCCATATTTTGGTCAAATTTTGTAATCCAAGTGTAAATAATTTGCATTTTGTGGTCGTGGAGCACGTAGATGTTAAAAAGTCATAGGGTTGTCCACCCTTATTTTGGAAATGTAATGTTGCCTGTGGAAGATCTACCCATGGTCCATGGACCATGGGATTGTATAAATAGAGCTAAGCTCTAAGTAGTTTAGGAATAAATCAATGAAAATCAAGCAAGAATGAAGAGAAGGCTCTGAAGTAGAAGTCTAAGTTTTGAGTCATAGTGTAGGTAGAGGCTCTGCAGCTGAGTGTGTAGAGGCCTAGAAGTCTGCAGCTGAGTACGCGGACCCTTGCAGCTGAGTGTGCAGGGCGGGTCGAGTCTGTAATTGTTTATAATTATCACTAAAGAGAAGTATTCTACAATTTATGTGTCTTTATTTCCTATTTATGCATCTGTTATAATGGGTATGAATTTCAATTATAATTCTTATATGATGATCAAATGTATGTAAATGTATTGGTTAAGTGAACACAAGTAAGAACATCTATTTACACGAGCCTAACTGAAATTTGTTAATAAGAAAAGTACAACACTTAGCCTGGTTTGGGAAATATCACAATTCACTACCCTAGCAGCGCGAAAGTATATCATCCCCAGGTTAGGGTTGCGCGAAAGCCAATTGTACCCTTTCACGAAGGTACTGAAGGGTGGAACATAGGGCTAAGCAACCTGTGTGCAGGTAGGCATAGCCGGAATAAACTGACATCACATCCATCTCAAGGGTGAAGTAACTTGGTTCTAGCATCCCCCCATACTGCTTTGGGTGAGACTTCAATCCACGCTCCACGGGCTAATACCAAAAGGGCAAGTAATGTAGGGATTTGTTTGGCTAACTAACGCTAAACCTGGGTCAGGCCCTCTCAAGCCAACAAATGGTTCCATTGCGGGGACCAGAATCTGGATAAGAGATGTGTGATGTTGTATCACTGGAATCCAACTAAGAAAGAAATCGAAGGTTGGTTGGATAGAAGGATTCTCGAGTTGATGGCACAAGAAAACATAAATCTGTGACTATCAAAAGAATAGTGGTTGGACCGATATCTGCATACGGAGATCCACGAAATATTTTTTGCCTCCTTTCCTATTGAGCTATACGAGTGGATCGGGAAGCTAGTAGATATCTAAAGAAGGTGGAAACTTGACGGTCCTATTGTGTGGACCCCAAAGCTATTGCGAAAGTTGGAAGCTGTTATCACTAAGGTTGTCCCTAGGCTCCTTATAGGGATACGGCCGAGGTAACCACAAACCAATCTTTGGATTGCAGGTTCTACCCCACCTACAATCAGAGAGGGCTCTCTCTTTAATGATTCAACTTTGTTGATGATTTTAGGCTAGCTTTTGGCTCAGGGGTTTTTTGTTTGTGATTGGATGGACGGTAGGAATCTCAAGCAAAGAGGCAAGGTAAGGTGTTATAATTTTCGAACCATTGGGCGTGGAGTCATGGATCAAGGCCTGCTATTGCGTTTTCTTGGTCACAAGGGGATTATGGAGCGGGATAGCTACACAGGATACAATTATCAATCTACTAAAAGGATGGAATGAAAATCGGGGATGAAAGGCAAAGGAGAATCATTTCATCATGCTGAAAAAGAAGAGAAATGGATGAATGGAGATCTAGGAGCAGTTAAGAATTCCTAAATATTCATTCATATGTGAAAGAAACAGCGTAAACAAGATCATTTATGTATACATGCTCATAGCTATTTCTGAAGAAAACATAGAAAAATGCAGAAATTGAACTTAAGGTGTAGTGAAACAAATCTTAAGCTATTCTTTTTTCCTGCAATTTAGAAGGCGGAACGGTGGTAAAAACATGAAAATTAACAGAGGAGAGAAACACTTATTGAATCATGTAGAAGCACAGGAATCCCGTAATCACTCCTTGGCCAAATGAACACATCAAGTATTTTCGAAATCGACGCTTTCAGTAATCTTTGATTATAGAAAATATGATAGTTACAGTGCGGGTCTCTACTTGGAGAAATTGCTGGGAATCAGACTAAACAATGTCTTAGCCTCACTGACTAACCAACCTACCAACCAACCAACCCCTCACTACATTGTTCAGGGTGGTATATATAAGTAAAATATCGGAAAGACATTCATTACGATTGACCTAAACAGGTCTGCTAGAAAAACTTTTCAAAAATCTAAGTGTTGCTGGAATTAAATGCAGGTAAATCCTTTTGGCTGCGCTAGGGGCAGCTGAATCAGAAAAGACTACAATGTGGCCCTTAGAGGCTTGATGCGGTGCTGCTAGAATGATTGTGCTTTGGGAACTGTAGTTCTGCTCTGGTGCGAGTTAAATGTGCAATGATTATGATTTGAGGGTTTTGAGTGGCTTCACCCTCTTTCTTTGACTGTGCTGGAAGGTATTAAATGTTCGCCTGCTTCGGGCCGCTTGCTTAAGATTTTCACTGATACTCTTTGCCGCTACAATGATGGCTTCCGCCACCTACTAATACTCTTTGACACGCTTCTATTCCTGATGATTTGATCTGATACACTTTAAACTATGTCATTGATCTTCTGTTGTCTTTAAACCGGATCAATTTGGCACGATCGGGCGATTTTCGGGCTTTTCGGCACACAACGGGCCAAGGAATCAAAAGATTCCCCAAAGATTCCCTGAAACGGTCTATTTCCCGTAGCGATGCGCGATTAGTGCTTTGCGCTAATCGCGCATCGAAAATTGCCTCTGTTTCTTGTTTTGGAACTCCGAAGTGCGATTTCTCTTCCTACGCGAATTTTCGGCTTTTTGGCTGCTGACGTCAGCAGTACGGCGGATGACGTCAGCCTGCAGTGGGTCCCTGGTACAGAAGTGACACGGCGAGGTGCTACTACTGAAGGTGATGCGATGAACTTCTCCGATGCGATCACAATATCGCATCGGCGAGGAATGGAAAGTGTTTCATTTGGACATTTGGCGCTTGCGACCGCTGACCGCCGATATCGCGATATCACGTCGGGTGGCGACGGATGGGTCATAACTTGCATGGAAAGGAAATTGCAATCTTGCGATGCGATCTGGCGGAGTGTTAGGGAAGTCAGCAAGGGGTTTGTTGTGGTCGAAAAGGAGTAAGTAAGTGGGTGCGAAAGGCGTTTGAGGCTTCTGAAGGGGTCTGATCACCTCAAGAGGAATTTTATATTCTGGAAGGAGTCGATTGTATTTGGAAGATGGTTTGAAGGGGCGGCATGAGGGTTCTTGCTAAGTTTCAGGTAAACTGAGAAATTCCCGGGGGTACTTATGGTTATTTTTCAACCAAGGGGAGGGATATTTACATAGGGGATGATTTACGTAATATTAGTAAGGGGATGGGAAAATATAGGGAGCTAAATAATAATGTTAATGGTTAATATGGAGATGGTAAGAAAGCGCTAAGTTCAGGAGAGCTTAGGCTGTTACAAGGGGATAGAACCATTCTAGAGAGAGAGTATGGAACAACTTTGAGTAAAGCAGATCTTTACCCAAGAAAATGCTATGGAAATGATGAAACTTAAGAGGTATCAAGCAAATCTTGACCACTTTTGGGGAAGTTAGTTAATGATTGGGGGAAAGTGGAGAAGGGGAGTTAGTTATACCTGTTTTTGAGCTTCTCACATAAAATTGCCTGCTGATTATGTCCTGAGTAAAGATGACGTCTGGAAATCTGGGATTGATCAGCAATTAAGATTCAGCAACCTCAAACTGCCTACCCAGCCTACTTACCTAGCATTTTTTCTTCTTTTGATTTGGGTGCACTTAGACCTGCAAACCCATCATTCCATTTTTTCTTTTCATGCTTTCCTATCTACAGACTACCCTTATTTCGTCTGAGGGCCCAGATTAAACTGTTGGGCTCCTTTTATTCTCTACCTATCTAAGAATCTGCCAAGATTAAACTGTTCGGACAGATTTACATTCTCTATATTCTAAAATAGAAATTTAAACCTAGGGAGACCAAGATTAAGCTGTTTGGACCTCCCTTTAACTGAAAATTGGCAATACCGGGATAAATTCTCAAAAATTTGGAAGGCAATATGAACTATGAGTAGCCTCCTTTGCTTGGAGACTGTTAAGCAAATATGGAGCATTGCAGAATGCAAAGTATGACATATTTGGCCTGTAAAAATGTAAATCATGAAATATGAGTAACCTACTGCAGCAGGAGGCTAACAGTGGCTCCACTTGGGGATGGTTTCTCCTTGTGAGAAGCCAAGAACAGTAGGTCAGAATTCCTTGGTCTTTAGTTGTTGCTTTTTTTTGCAAAATTATATCTGCTTGACTGTCAGACTGATTTAAACTTTTAGACTTGGTAACAGCTCTTTCCTTTCGCTTGTGCTGCTGTTAAACTGTGAAGCTCCACCTGCTTTCTTCTGCGTGCTCCAGCATTATGGATTCTTACAAAAAATAAAAATAGTGATATATACAATTATGTACAAAATAAACCGCCATCTTCTCTTTTCAAGCAGGAGGATCATTGTAGTGCTTCAACATCTGGCCATTGACTGGGCCTTCTTCGGCTGTGCTGCCATCTGGAGATTTGAGAAAATAGGTGTTATTGCCTTGCACAATGCTGATAATGTATGGACCTTTCCACAGAAAATCGAATTTTGCGTGTTTGCCCTTGTCTTCTCTTCGTGAATGTCATCTTAGAACTTTGCTGCCTACCCAGAAATCCTCTGCTTTGGTCTTCTTATCAAACATTTTCTTGAGTTTTTCCTGCAGTTTCTGAGTTCTGTTGAAGACTTGTTCTCTAGTTTGCTGAAGGTGAGTGGTTTGATTAACTCTTATCTGCATGTCATTTGGTTCAGCCTGAATTTCTTGCAACAATTTGATAGCAGGTATGCCCAGAGATGAAGGAAACTTGGCTTCCATGCCATATACAAGTTCAGAAGGGCTCATTCAGCTCAATTTTTTGGTGGAAAGTCCATCTACCCACAGAGCATTTGTGAGCTTTTTGTGCCAGTTCTTTTTGTTTTCTTCCAGCAACTTCTTTATGATATTGATGAGGCTTTTGTTGGAAGACTCGGCCAAGCCATTACCTTGTGGGTAATAAGCTATGGAGTGACCTAAGGTAATGTGGTATTTATGGCAAAAGTTGATGATTCTTTCGGATTTGAAGGCTGCGGCGTTGTCAGTAATAATTTTTTTCAGGGCAGCCAAATCTAGAAAGGATGTTGCTCTCAAGGAATTGGATGATGGTGGAGTCATTGGCTTGCCTACATGGGATGGCTTCAATCCACTTGGTGAAATGATCGGTGGCTGTTGAAATCCATTTGTGTTGGCCTAAGGAAGAGGGATGTATTTCTCCAATGAAGTCAAGGCCCCATTGTTGAAAAGGTTTCTCGGTTGAAATGGGCCTAAGGGGCAAGGGCAGTAACTTTCTTTTTCCTTCAAATATTTGGCATTTATGGGATGAGGCATGTTACACAGTAAAATGTCACTGCCATTATGTCAGTCTCCCTACTGTGTTGTGAAACCACATTCACCTATACTCATGCTCCTCAAAATGGCTAAAAAACCCTCTTTGCCTAAGTTAAATGAATCATCGCGTTTGTTGGTAAAATAATCGCGCTGACAAGCGGAGGTCAGTGTTGTTGTTGCGCTGCCAGCGCGGAAGAACACGTCTTTTCCGCGCTGGTCCCATTTTACGAACAGCGCCTCCTCCGTTTGTCCTTTTCGCGCTGACCAGACTTCTTCTACAGCGGTTGGCGATGTCAGCGCGGCAGTTCACTGGTTTTCCGCGCTGATCCTGTTTGGGCGAATTTGTTCCAACAACCAGCCTTCCAGATCCCTCCAGAACTGGTTGTTAGCTTTGTTGAGGTCGCCATCCCTTCTCTGGCATGTCTGTTCGACTGACCACCCACTTATCTTGGGGGAAAGCTCATCCTTTGTCTATTCATGGAGACTCCTTCTCCTTTATAAACCTCCTCCATTGCCCATGAGCAGCTAGTTTGGAAGATATAGACTTTGTTGAAGGAATTCTTAGTGCATTTGAGTGCTGCTCTTTGTAGGCATTTAGTGTGTGGTGTGAGGATTGCTTTGAGCTAGAGAAGGTCATAAGTTAGTAGCCTTGTATGTGAGAGAGAGACCTTTTGACTTGGGAGATTTTGATTTAAAGGTGAATGCTTGGGAGACACGCTAGCTGGACCCTCTAGGGAAGGACGCAGCGTCAGGACATCGGTTGTACCTTACTCTACTTTTGTCAATAAAGATAGATGACTACTCTTATGGTTCCATTTACATGTGTTCAATGAATGGTTGATGTAAATTGTATCTTTCCTGACCGATACATAGTTGTTTTTATTAGATTTTACGCTCTTGTTTGCTCTCTTTTGCTTGGGCAGGTATTCATCCGCGAGGATAGCGGGGAATTGTGATCGGCTGGAGCGAAGGAGCGAGGGGAATATCTCTTCGACAAACAAGCGTTGGAATCCAAGGTAGTTATTCTCACCCACTTGTTTAATTACAACTAGGAACCTGCAGTTTTTAGCATTTGTTTCGATTGTTGCTAGACCCCTGTTGGGCTAGTAGGGATCGCCTCTATCCGTAGAGGGGATTTACCTATACAACAATTTGGCGACTCCGCTGGGGAGCTTGCCTGTCCCTTTGTATGTCACCTTTGTTTTGGTTATTCCTCCTTTGTCAAGATTTTGGGGATTAATTATCAGTCTCTTTCATTTCCTGGGTTGATCTGGGAAATGCCCCTGTTTGATTGAAAGATTGGTTGTTTTGATTTAGGAGTTTTGATTTGCCTATCACTATTTTTGAGCTCCATCGCGGATTTAATTTTGACAGTCGCGCTGTCATCGCGCTCACCCTTTTGTAGCATCCTGTTCATCGCGTAATTACGCATAACAGTCGCGACGATCCTGGAAAATCGGATCATCGCGGAAAAGACGTGTATAGTCGCGATGTCAGCGCTACTTTCTAGCTTTTTACCCGTGCTGACCTTGGGTTGCTAGCTTAATTCCCGCGACGATTGTGTTTTCTGAGATCAGCACGGGTGGTCTGTGTAAAATTTGCGCTGACAGCTCGGGTTGTCTGTGTAAAAGTTGCGCTCGGGTGGTCTGTGTAAAATTTGCGCTGACAGCTCGGGTTGTCTGTGTAAAAGTTGCGCTGACCCTTGATCATCTCGGGTGCTCAGTGTATAACTTGCGCTGATTCCTAAAAAGTTGTTTTTATACCTTTATCTCCTGAATTCATCAATCTTTCTTGTCCCCTGTTGTTTCTTGTCCCTCAATTAGCTTGTTTTGATTTCTTTTGGTTAGGGGCACTCTCTCTTTGATCTCATTCGAGTGAGTCTTGTGTTTTTAGACCATGTGACCTAGCCCTTTAGAAGTTTCATCGAGAAACCATTTGCTTGGGTTACTTGTCTATTCAAGGTTCATCCACAACCCTCTTATTGATTTGCTTGAGGCTTTTTCACTACTTGTTGCTGGTTGATTTTTAGTGTCGATTATTGAACGACTTTTCATGTTGATTCGATTTCTTCACTGCCAAGCATAGATCACAATTGTTTGGATCGATCAGTTCACACTTGCTTCTTTCTTGCTTGAATTCCTTTTTGTCTTGCTGAGCTTAGATCACATAGCTCATCCAAACCCTAGTTTTCCTTTGATTTGGGAAAACTGTTTTGGGCGTCTTGGGAACTTTGTCGTGTTTTCATTGAGTGATTTTTATTCCTTTTGCTCGATGTTTCTATCTCTCTAATTCATTTTAAAAGCATTTTTATGTCATCGAAAAAGTAGAGCAAACTAGTATCTTTTGCATTGATAGTTGAAAGGAAAAGGACATTTCGTGCTTTCAAAAGAAAAGTTTCATTTCCTTGCTGTTAGTTGCATTAGGTTGTGTGGTTGCTTGAATTCATTTTGTTTGATTGAAAGACTCCTAACCTTCCCGTAGTTAGAATTCATCGAACGGAATGATGATCTTTGGCATATAGTTGCATTTAGGTGTTTTGAGAGATCATACGGTAGGACCTTAAACTCAAACTTAATCCAAGATCAACTGTAAAATTAACCAAATTTACCTAAAAACGCATTGGAACTTAACGAGAACATTTAGAGGTCTAGGCTAGAGACGTGTTCCGGCGTCTTTAAACCTAGTAGCTTACCGTTGTGTGGTTGGGTGATTCCTCCA
>APFE031635479.1:108013-122830 GCA_000404065.3 Pinus taeda | reverse complement strand
AGCCCCAAGTTCACCTAGAGCCATTTGAAAAATGGGCCCTAGACTTCATAGGACCTATCAACCCATCCTCCAATGGTAAGAAGTACATCTTAGTATGTACTGATTATGTCACAAAGTGGGCTGAAGCAAAAGCACTGGTGACTGGGCTCTACTTTTTGACTCTAAGTTTAGAGATCATAAAGCCAAGTTTACCACCCATTGGATGGGCCCCTACGAAATTGTTGAGGTTTATGACAATGGATCAGTGAAGCTCACAACTATTGATGGAGAAGGTCATTCCTTTACTGTCAATGGTCATCGCCTGAAACTTTATACTAAGCCCATCAGCAAGCAAGATTTTCTACACACAGTTTCTCAACAAACTGAGGTTGAGATACTGCAGCCCTCAGCTGCAGTCTCCCTGCCTTAGTTTATTTTCTTTCGATTTAAAAAAAAAAAAAATTATAAATAAATAAATAAAAAAAAAACAAAACAAAAAAAACAAAACATAAAAAAAAAATGGGTTAGATGTGAAAACCAGTTTCTGGCACATTCTAACCTCGAATTCCTACTTGAAAACCAATTCGTTGGCGGGTAAGAATTCTCTTTCTTTTTCATGTTTCATCTGAATATTGACTTGAGGACAAGTCAAAAAATTTTGTGGGGGAGAGGAGCATCAATATTCTTATATTCTTATCTCTCCATTGTAAATTTTTTTTTTCTCATCATTGTAAATTTCCCAAGAAGTTTGTTCCACCATTCCAAACTTCAATGAATAGGCTGTCTTGTCATTGTTTTATATCAGAGGGACCTGGTTATAAATATTATGCAGGGGGACCTGTTCTGTCCAAGAAGACCATGCTACCAGCATCAACAGTAATGGGACCTGTTTAGACACACAAAAGGGACCTGTTAGGAGATTGATACTTCAAAATAAAATTACTTCAACACAGCTTCAGGAAGTTTCTACAAAAGCAGGACCGAGACTTCATCAAGACTTCATCAATCAAGCACCCAAGCTCAGCAGCACCTGCATGCACACAAAGAATTGCATGAAAATCTTCAGCACTGCAGAGGGACCTGTTGCATTCAAACATACCTCAGGGGACCTGTTATGAACAACAAAGAAAATCAAACAACAGTAAAAATTTAGCTCTACTCAGCATGTCAATGCAACAACAGTCAAACAGTGTAATACATTCCTTGTTTTTAACACTTAATTTCTTAGATTAATTTTTATGTTAATTCTAATAGCTATGACTGTTATAATTAATTCCAAGGGCACATTTTCCCATCCTCCCTTATTCCCCTAATTCTTCCCTATTCCAACCTACTTCCTACTTTAAAATTCATTCACCCCTCACTCCAATATTTCCTAAGCATCCTACAGCCATCTACCGCCATATCCACCTCCTAAATCTACACCTCCAATTGGCTGAGTACCAACAGGACACGTGGTGATATTTAAAAAAAAATAATAATAAAAAAATAAAAAGGGTAATCATATCAAGGCAAGAG
The DNA here is from genome assembly GCA_000404065.3 of Pinus taeda. NCBI lineage: Eukaryota > Viridiplantae > Streptophyta > Pinopsida > Pinales > Pinaceae > Pinus > Pinus taeda. Next base: position 121,333 of record APFE031635479.1, on the reverse strand, counting down.
ACAGCAGGACTATTCATTATGTTTCATGGGCCGAATGACGAATTCACCACCCGACGTACATACACCTCTCAGCGCTCCTATCATAATATTTATGCAAGCGATACTATCATTATTCCTCTGTTTTTTAAATTGAATACACACTGAACCGAGCTTCATGAACAAAGGAGAAAACAGTGGTCATTTTACTCATTCTCAGGATTATCTACGTTGGTGTATAACTCCATTTGCATACACTAGTGCATAAGCCTCCACAGCAAGGACCGAGGGCAGAGAATGCATCCGGTTTCGAATCTCACCGAGCTACATAACAAGCCGACCCAGCATTACAGTGAACACTAAAGGAGCGACTGTCTCAGGTAATAAACTCAGACTTCCTTGTAAAATTTGCAAGTTAGGAAGCTCGACCCTCTGCCAGGATGACAAATAGGGTCGAGCCAAATGTGTTTGATAGCTCTCAGTACCACGAAGACTGTATTTCGATTCTGAGGGAAATATAGTGGCTACCCTTTTTGGAAAAATTCCATGGAAGCAACGAAGAAGTTGCCAAGCAATTTGCCTTCACATTTAATGGGGAGAAAACCCTGATAGGCACTTTCTCATTCAGGGTTTCAGAGGACACCATTGCCCAAGCAACAGGGGTTAGCCCAGAGGGAGAAAAGTACTTTAAAACCAAACAATTCAAAGAAAAATCGTGGACCCAATTCATGTCCAGGTCCCGAGTCTCAGCGGTCAACTGGAAGAAAGGCGTTCCAAGAAGTTGGTTAGTGCATCCTTGGGACGAAATAGTTTACATACTTCAAAAGTTTGTAACCTGTGAGGGCCGCTACAACATTGTTTATTTGTATCACATCAAGTTGTTGCTACACATAAAGAAACAATGTGTCATCAGTCTACCATATTTCTTATTACAGAGCTTAACCAAGATGTCCAAAACCATCCAGAAGCAGAAAGGAAACGAAGACAAAAGCTTATACCATTTTGGTTTAATCAAAATTCTCATTGAATATGAAATTCAAAGAAGAGGGAAGACATGGAAGGAGTTCTTAGCTGCCAACCAAATCAGGGATGAGGAAGACAAAGAAGAATCACAAGAAAACTCAGGGTTTATGAAGGACATTGATGAGGAGATTCCAGCATCATCCAAAGCTAAAAAGATACCCCCACCTGTGAGCAGCATAAGGACCAGACAAATGAGAAAGGAAGATGCAAAAAGAGCAGAACAAGACAAAGTCTTCACCACTTACTCAAGAAGAACAAGAAGGGCATCGAAAGTTCAGTTGCAAGAAGAGCAACCCGAATCTAATGCACCTATACAAATGGATATTCAGAGCAGTGATCATTCACCACCAGGGCCAGGAGCCGATGTAGATGTTGAAAGCCATTCACCCCCACGAGCTGATATAGAGGTCGAGAGTAATAATAAACAGGAAAGAGGGTCACCACCTCCCAATAAGAAGCAGAAGAAATTAGAGAGACAAATCGAAAAATTAAAGGAGGAGCTCATGGAGGCCAACATGCTGGAGAAAGTTATTAAGAAGGAAAATGAAATGCTCCGAACACAGAGTAAAGAAATTCAAAAGAAAAATGAAAAGTTAAAGGAGCGGGTTAATGAGCTGGAGGCTGAGCAAACAGACATTTGCAAGTGGGCCACCAAGTGGTACAACCAAAAGAAGACCCTCAAGGAAAAGTACAAAAGACTGAAGCAAGAACTCCATGACCAGAAAGATGCCCAGGTGAAGAAGAACGTAGACGCATTGCTCAAGGAAGCAGAGGTACAGGCAGGGACCGAGTTTAAAGGAAGCACTTCAGGGTTAGCATGAGGACATGCTAAGTCATTAAGTCAGGGAGAGATGTTGGTACCATTCTATGACCCTTTTTCCCTCCCAAAACATGACCATTACCTACCTCTTTTCATCATTTATCCCTCAAATGCCTTGGAAATTGATTAATTAATAGTTTTATAGTTGTTGAATTGCATTTAAATTGATTTAAGGGTTTTGTGTTAATAAATTAGGATTTTTGGGCAAAAATAACTACAGGAAGTCCCAACAACCTGTAAATGGCTTATCGTTTGACATGTGGCATGACAGCCAGGCCAGAGCGAAAGGTATGGGCGAAAAGTGGAATGTCCAAGCATGGACAAGCACCTATCCCGCAGCGGAAACAACCCTCGTACATGCGCGGTCAACGCCTGGTCAACTATGGCTTGTTGGCACAAATGTAGCAACAGCACACAGTTACAGTCAATCCGATTTTTAGTTGTTTCCTTGTTTTTATGTGCGTAAGCTAGGATAGAAACATCTTTGCGTTTTTGTAAAAGCAGCAACAGTCGCCCATGGATGAACATCCATTTTTCAAGGGATGTGAACCGTATGTAATTATAAGGCCGAACCTGGTTATATGTTAGGTTACCTTTTTACGTTTTACGTTTACATTTCTTGTCGCTTCAGAACAGAGCTTTGATTTAATACAAGACTGCATTATAATCTTCGTGCGTTGTTTTAATACTGTGATCGTGGAGTCACAATCTCGGTGTACCAAGAACGTGGACGGGCCCTGCGTACATGGTATACCGATATCATTTTGATTGCATTTACATTGTTATTTTAATTACGTTTTATAGTCAAAGCATTTGATTGATATTTGAAACCGATATATATATGCACAGGGATTTAATTGTTGTTTATATTTGTGTTTATGAATGCGCTGTTATATGTCTATGCATGCGCTTGAATAGACCATCATCTGGATCGTGAATCATATCCTGTAAGGGATTCAATCCAGGATTGCTTTGTAAAGCACTGTTATGGATTGTACGCTTAAGATTTTTTACTTTGCATGCTTGTAATAAATGTTCATGGATGTTGGGTACCATTAAACAGGGTTTCATGTTTGGTGTCTCTGTAAGGGGACCGAAACCTTGAAATACAGTGATACATAGCATGTTATGAGTTGCATCTTAGCTGATAATGATACATAGTTTGATGCTCAATTAAATATTTGATTGATAGTTTAATATTAGATTAATTCACAGCATTGTAATTAAGAAGAATAGGCTTAGATTAGATCCTTTATGAATTCACCACCCGACGTACATACACCTCTCAGCACTCCTATCATAATATTTATGCAAGCGATACTATCATTATTTCTCTGTTTTTGAATTTGAATACACTCTGAACCGAGCTTCATGAACAGAGGAGAAGAAAATGGTCATTTCACTCATTCTCAGGATTGTATACGTTGGTGTACAACTCCACTTGCATACGCTGGTTTATAACTCCGTGGCCTCCACAGCAAGGACCGAGGGCAGAGAACGCATCCGGTTTCGAATCTCACCGAGCTACACAACAAGCCGACCCAGCATTATAGTGAACACTAAAGGAGCGACTGTATCAGGTAATAAACTCAGACTTCCTTGTTAAATTTGCAAGTTAGGAAGCTCTACCCTCTGCCAAGATGACAAATAGGGTCAAGCCAAATGTGTTTGATAGATCTCAGTACCACGAGGACTGTATTTCGATTCAGAGGGAAATACAATGGCTACCCTTTTTGGAAAAATTCCATGGAAGCAACGAAGAAGTTGCTAAGCAATTTTCCTTCACATTTAATGGGGAGAAATCCCTGATAGGAACTTTCTCATTCAGGGTTTCAGAGGACACCATTGCCCAAGAAACAGGGGTTAGCCCAGAGGGAGAAAAGTATTTTAAAACCAAACAATTCAAAGAAAAATCGTGGACCCAATTCATGTCCAGGTCCCGAGTCTCGGCGGTCAACTGGAAGAAAGGCGTTCCAAGAAGTTGGTTAGTGCATCCTTGGGACGAAATGGTTTACATACTTCAAAAGTTTGTAACCTGTGAGGGCCGCTACAACATTGTTTACTTGTATCACATCAAGTTGTTGCTACACATAAAGAAACAATGTGTCATTAGTTTACCATATTTCTTATTGCAGAGCCTAACCAAGATGTCCAAAACCATCCAGAAGCAGAAAGGAAACGAAGACAAAAGCTTATATCATTTCGGCTTAATCAAAATTCTCATTGAACATGAAATGCAAAGAAGAGGGAAAACATGGAAGGAATTCTTGGCTGCCAACCAAATCAGGGATGAGGAAGACAAAGAAGAATCACAAGAAAACTCAGGGTTTATGAAAGACATTGATGAGGAGATTCCAGCATCATCCAAAGCTAACAAGATACCCCCACCTGTGAGCAGCATAAGGACCAGACAAATGAGAAAGGAGGATGCAAAAAGGGCAGAACAAGACAAAGTCTTCACCACTTACTCAAGAAGAACAAGAAGGGCATCAAAAGTTCAGTTGCAAGAAGACCAACCCGAATCTAATGCACTTATACAAATGGATATTCAGAGCAGTGATCATTCACCACCAGGGCCAGGAGCCGATGTAGATGTTGAAAGCCATTCACCCCCAGGAGCCGATATAGAGGTCGAGAGTAATAATAAACAGGAAAGAGGGTCACCACCTCCCAATAAGAAGCAGAAGAAATTAGAAAGACAAATCGAAAAATTAAAGGAGGAGCTCATGGAGGCCAACATGCTGGAGAAAGTTATTAAAAAGGAAAATGAAATGCTCCGAACACAGAGCAAAGAAATTCAAAAGAAAAATGAAAAGTTAAAGGAGCGGGTTAATGAGCTGGAAGTTGAGCAGACAGACATTTGCAAGTGGGCCACCAAGTGGTACAATCAAAAGAAGACCCTCAAGGAAAAGTACAAAAGACTGAAGCAAGAGCTCCATAACCAGAAAGATGCCCAGGTGAAAAAGAACGTAGACACATTGCTCAAGGCAGCAAAGGTACAGGCAGGGACCGAGTTTAAAGGAAGCACTTCAAGGTTAGCATGAGGACATGCTAAGTCTTATTAACACAAAACCCTTAAATCAATTTAAATGCAATTCGACAACTATAAAACTATTAATTAATCAATTTCCAAGGCATTTGAGGGATAAATGATGAAAAGAGGTAGGTAATGGTCATGTTTTGGGAGGGAAAAAGGGGTCATAGAATGGTACCAACACTGTGCATTGCACAATTCCAGTCCTTAGTCAACCTCTCTGGATTCTGCATTGTGTAGTTATAGTTAGAAGCAGGCCTCACTGGAAGCTGGGATTGTACAATGTGTTTTTAGGCTGACAGTCTCCCAGCCTCTCAGAGTCAATGTTGCACAATCTTTCCCAATAGTCACCCAGTTTGTCGCATGATTGATTATCAAGTTCCTTTATGCCTTTCAACTGAAATTGGCTTTCCATGAGTGTCTTATGTGTCTCCAGGTACAGCAAGTGTTGAGTAGCTTCTCAACAATATAGGTAGCATGGCCTCCAAGAGCGATGGATCAAAGGACATAGTTGAAAGCAGTACTGGAGACGTGGTTGAATATTTTTCTATGAGCTTTCCCATTTATATAGACACACACCTGTTCATTGAGAAAGAAATCAAGATCACATGGAAATACATCAACACTATATCCGCAGGAAGCTTTGAGGAGAATTTGGAGGACTGACAGGTCTATGTCAACATTCATAAGTTAGGATTGTACAAGGTTGCATGCAGGTATCCCACCTTTTTGTGGGCAGTCGTGATCCACTGGATTGTCTCACACGCTAATCCTAAGCCGATGATATTGAGAAGTGTGAGTTGAGTATATCTTCCTACCTTCAAGATGAAATATTTTCAACAAATGCATCATTTGCCACAACTGGTGAATAAGTTGGATGCATCGTTCTACACTCCCAAAAACAACGCAAACATAAGAGACATCTTGAAGCATTGGGTAAGGGAGGCCTCAAAGTTTAGGATGACACCCAACCAAATATACAAGACAAAGACACTCAGTAAGTCTTACCAACTCTTGGTCATATTTTCATGTCATTTTAATGGCCAAGAGAGTATGGAGACTTTCCCATTGAGTTGTGTTATTATGTTGGATCAACTGGCAAGTGAAGGAAAACCTTTCAACTTATCCAACATGTTGTCTCCCTAGCTGAAAGTGCATGTATCAAATGCCCAGAGTCCACCCAAGGATCAACAAGCAAGATTCTTCATGTCCTCCTACTTTCTCGATGAAATCTATGCCCGTCAATAGTTTCCTAGCATGGATTGGGCATAGACACCTTTAGAGAATGTTGTGAATGTATATTGCAAGCTTCTCTCAGAGTGCATCTACCAATGAGTCATGGCTATACTATCTAACCACTTCATTTTCCCTTTGTACACAATGATCTTTGAACAAGATTCGCCTTGGATGTCCCAGGCAGCAATGGAGGCATTATTGAACATTGCAGATTGGTACACTTCACCCGATTACACCTTCATCAGGATGTACATCACGAAGAAGGATTTTCATTTGTTGCCAATGTTTTCCATAGACAAGTTGGTCATGTAGGAGGTTTCATACCACATCTCGATAGGGTTATCATCTGGATTGCATAGGAAGAAGAAGGCAACATGGCCTATCCTTCCTTTGCGGATTGGGTTGTATGCGATCCAGAGTTTGAAAGAAGTGGATGTCAAGGTCAGGGACTTCAAGAAGTTTCATTTCGAAACCAAGAGTTTCAATCCATACAATCCACATGACTTATGCAGAGACCACTATTTGAGAGTGTAATATCCTTGTATCCACAGGGTGCGGCATTGGCTAGAGGAAGACTCATGGAGGTATTGCTATAACTCCTCCAGGCTCAATGAACTAGTCAGCATGACAGTAGAGTGGCTAGGATCACCCAAGGCAACAACAACAAGAAACAAACTTTCGTAAGACAAAGGAAAGAGGAAGATTGCCGAAAATGCGGAGGTGGAGAAAACCTACAAGTGTAAGGAAGATCCACTTGTTGAGAGAGTAGATTTGGAGATAAAATCAAAGAGGTGACAACATGACAGGAGAGGAGCAACAAAAAGGAGAGATAAGAAAATACTAGAAGAGACAGAGAGGAAGTTCCCGAAAGTACAGAAGAAGCTCAAAGAAAAATAAGAGTTGCGCAGAAGAGACAAGGAAGCACATCATGAACAGGATTAGGATCATGAATAGGAGGAAGTGCAAGGTGCACAAACATCACAAACTGTGCCGATATATGTTGAAGACTCATATCTACCAGCAATAGATGAGGAACAAGGTGAGCAGCTGCAAGAACAAGAACTTGCTCAACATGATGAACCAATAGTTGAACAGATGGACATGGACATGGACAAACAGAAACAGGATCAGGACACTGACCTCATGCCAAAAGCAACTGAGGTCACCCCATAGGCTTCACTAGCTCTAGCAACAGAGAAATTCCCAAGGGAACAAGGGGATATCGTTCTCCTTGAGGATAATCCAGGAACAGACATGTACAACATAACATTTGATGAGTCAAAACACAGTGTTTTACAGGCAAGTAGAGCGCACATCCCGGATGAGCATGCATCACCTTGGCACTTTGAAGAATGGGTGATTGTGTAATATGTGCAAAGATATCCATATGCCTTGGCCGATGCTACAAAGGCTTATGTCAAAGTCACGAGCTCAAGTGTGAATTTCTTAATAGCAAAAAATGAGCGCATGGCTAAGGAATTGCAAGCAACTAGCCAGAGAGAGGAAAAATCAATAAGATCCTCTAGAGTAGAGATGAAGAAAGTGATACTCGCTGAAGTATCGACTCTTGAGACATTCATCCAGAGGTTGTATGACAGGTTCATCACCATGCATAAGGTAGTTGTCCATCTACATGGTCATTAACAACACTACACCAAGATAGTGTGAACACTCACAGATATACATGTCATTGTTGATCATGTACAGACATGGACAATGAGGTACAAAGGATCCCCACTTCACTTGAACAAGATGACGAAGCCACAGGTAGAGCTGGACAAAGCACAGATCTGGAGTGTGAACTGGAACTATGAGGAACTCGTGCGTCTCATCACCAATGTTGAGGCTTCATATGCACAGTTGTTTAGGATTTTGGATGTTGTGGTGAGAGAGTATGGCACCATCACTAATTTGCACAGAACATGTAGAGATATGTTGTCGGTCCGGCCGTGCTTAGGACTAAGTTGCGCATGTTACATGACGAGTTGGACAAAGGTTCCAAATCAGTATACTCAGAAGCACTGGAGGCAAGAGTTCATTTCCAGAAAGATGTCATCAAACAATATGCGGAAACCATTGTGCAACACCAAGATTGGCATCAGTTCATCACCAAGGATCACAGATAGGTGATGAGCTGGTCTTTCCACAGTTGTCTAAGTCTTAGTGTTGTCTTATCTGGCTGACTCAAGCTTATTATTTTCCCACATGGGTATATATGGAAAATTTATTATTATTATAAACATGATTTAAAGTGAAATTCCAAGTGTCATCAATGGAATGAAAACAATCATATATAATGTAAAGAGATATATCTAATGAAGCTGAAGAGTCACGAGGTAAGTCTAAGAGTCACAAAGGGGAATTTCAAGGATCACCCCACCCTTTGTTATAAATATAGCCTCAGAATTCATAGATCAGGCTTTTGGGAGCCAAGATTTTGTTAGGCATTGCTTAGAGAAGGGCTTGGAGAGTATTGTGATGAGCCTTGGCTTCTCCACAGTGCAGATTGAGTACATCTCTTTGGAGGAATAGGCATTGTTGATTGTAACGTTCCATTATTGGGGTTAGTAGCTTTCATGGTTGTATGTATGGATGGAACTTTCACTTTATGTAATATAACAAAGCCAACACGTCTTCATGCATATGTTGTTATTGTAGTTCGATTATTCTGGTTACTTTAACAATGTATGATGTTTAACTTACAAGTTTATGTATGAACTATTTCATATACGATTGTATAAATCTTGTTGAAGTCGTGTTGTTGGTTTAACCCATCACTTTGGATTGTCGACTATTCTGCTTTTCATCTTTTGTGTTCCTTTCAGGATGTAGACTATTACAGGCTTCTAAGGGGCACACTTCCTTTTCCCCTCCATGTGTTAGAACCTTCCAATGCATCTCTCTTGACTCGATGCAAGGTCACACGCTTTCTTTTGACAAGGATATATTTCTTACCTCAGCGTTTTATTGCAATCAAGGTATAGCTTTACTACCCACTGTTGGGACTCCTACTCTAAAAGGTCTGAGGTCTAGTTGGGACTTCTAACCAGGGAGATCCCCTGATATGTTGGTAGGTCCAACACCATCAACATTTTTGGTGCTAGAAGGAGGGCCAAATGACAACCTGAGTCCTCAAAGTCTATTTTGAATCTTCCCTCATCCTTGATGACTAGTTCTACAATTTATCTTCTGATGTGTATGTCTTATGGAAATGAATTTGAAATCCAGGAGGATCTCTGGAATGACTTGTCACAAAACACATACAAAGGTGAAGGTGAAATAACCTGGCATAGACATAGAGTTGTCTTTGCAAGTATCTATCACATGTATGGAGTCTATGAGGATTACATGACCTTCTCATTGTTCGCATTCACACTTCAAAGGCATCCACTGCAATGGTGTGTCACACTGCCCGATGCATACATTCACTATCTTAATCAGTTGGTTGTAGAGGTAGACCATGCTTTCCATCATTATCATTGTAAGGAACTTAGTAAAAAAGTTATGCAGTTACAGAAATCCCCTGATGAATCGTTGTTGCAATTTTGGGAACAATTTCATAATCTCACATTTCAAATCCCAGAGGATGTAATGGATTGGAAATTTCTTCGTGAAATATTTTAGTATCTTCTTCACATATTGAAAATCCACAAGTATTATAATCATTTGAACCCCTCCCAGCATACCTCAATGTTAGAGCTGCCAAATCTATGACGTACAAGGTTAATGTCATAAGTGATTGTTTTTCCTCTTCTCATCAAACATATCTAGCCCTGTAGTACAAGGTGAGAGAAGGTGTGAACCCATCTGTTGAACTATCACATCCTCCCACCCCGCCTACTCTTGATTTCTACATAGATTTGGCTTGTAAGACTATTGATTGTCACATGGACTTGTTCCCTCAACCTCTATCCCCACGTTCTTTTGATCCTTCGGATTGTACTGTGATGTGTTCTCTCTTTCTGAACTCCACACTTGTTGTTCATGAGGCTTAAGTTGTCAATGGATTTGGTGCTGAGCAGCCAACCTGCGATATCATTTATGATGAGTATGTGTGGGAATCTGAAGAAGAACCCACAATGAAGGATGACCTCCTTCTGTCTATAGCTCATCCACGTTTTCCTGACATCTTTGGTTATTCTTCCATTGTTAATTTTATGTGTGAGAATTCATTCCTGGATGCATCTACTTCGGATCATTCACAAAACACACCGAAGGTCATTATATCATTGCATAGCAGAGAGGACACATCTTTCTTCGCAAATCCACTCAATACTTCATCTTTCATTTGTAGAAATGCAGAGGGTGACCTTTCTTGTTTGGAATCAACCCCTTTGTATGATTCATCAGATCATGAGGGTTTCGATGAACATATTGAATTTTATAATCATGGTTGTTGTGATCTCTTTATTTCTTCATTCATTCACGGTGTTGATTTATTCGATGTTGATCTTTCTAGGCCACCCGTATTTGATGATCTACCTACTGATGAAGTGGAAACCCCTCAAGTTGTCGAGGCACTTCAGCCCACGCTGATGGTTATGTCAAGCCCTCACTGTCTTGAGATCAGTTCCACTTCTTATAATAAATTTGTTGAAACACCCAAGGCTCCTCATCACTCTCATGTTTACATTAAATATCAATCTAGTTCATAGAATTCACAACCTCCACTTGAATCACATGATGACATCGCTCATGCACTGGAGGAATCATATACAATGGGCACTCTAGTGAAACGTAAGTTTTCTTTCTTTTTCATGTTTGCTCAATTTTTGTGGTCAAAAGAGTGTGCATGTTCGTTATCTGTGCAAAGTGTGTTGCATAACCATGATACATCCACATAATGCTTATCTTGCGCTTTTATTATTTTCTTTTTTCTGTGGACATTTTTAAACTCAGAGTGTTTTGGTCTTCATTGTTTTATCTTTCTTGTTTTCTGGTTTACATCTTATCTTTCGTATTAACCAAGCCTTCACCAACATGGGTTAGCCAATGCGCTGGTGGCTACATTGGAAATATAACTTTACATGAATAGGCCCATGCGCTATTTAGTTTAGGAGTCAGAGTAGTGTTTGATTTTGTTTGCTTTCTTCGCATGTTTTATTTCCTTTACTGTTTGGGTTTCTTTCTTGGTTGCTTACTTGGTTTTATTTGTTTTACTTTTTCTCTTTGCTTGTTTGTTTGTTTGCTTGTTATGCACCCATAAGTTTAGTTTCGCAAGAAACTATGTGTGGCTCTCGAGACAAGAAAGGTGATGTGTAAGAGGACTCATACAACTATCAATGATTGATTATCTATTGTCCTCTCTCTTTATGAAGATCTTGTTGTCTTTAGTCGATGATACCCTGATGGAAAATATGTTCTGTTCAGAGTGAGTCTTGGTGAAAACACAATGCTTACCTTACTCTAATTGGTTTGTTTTGGGTTAACTCTTGTCAGATTAGTCAAGTAGAGTAAGGTGAGGGGGAAAACCTTAGCAAGTATTGTCAGACATATATATAACACACTTCTATGAAGGGACAACCTTTCTTGCTCTCAATAAGTCGAGATCCCTCTTCCGCCTCTGAAATAAATAAGTTCCCGTTATCACTCAAGAAAAAATATTTTAAATTCTGAACATAAATTTTTTTAAATTTGTCAAAGGGTTGGTGTCAGTTTTGGGTCTAGTCTTTTCATCTTGTTTTAGAGTCTTTTTAAGTCCTAGGAGTCTTGTTGATATGTTTAAATAAAGGTAAACACTCTGTTTTCATCCATCACTGGTCTCACATCAAACATAAGCTCCATATGTCAATCCTATTTCAAAGTTCTTATGTGCAGCGCAACTTTCTAGGTGTTTTCGTAGCGCAAAACCTAGTCTAGGAGTTTTCGTAGCGCAAAACCCAGAATTTGCACTGGCTGTGCTACAAAATCAAGGATTCATGCAGATCCGTGTCAAATCTCATCCAACTGTCAAATCTACTAGAATTTGTTAGATTTTCATCATAAATTGTCAATCCATACACCTTGCCTATCACATTCAACTGCTCATTCTTATCATTAGGTTCGTTAGGTGTCTTGGTGGACTCAAGTTTCAAATTTCAAAAAAGGAGCCAAGTATTTTCAGTTATGATTGTGTATGGGTTCATCTATGAGAAGAAAATTGACAAGCACTTAATCAGAATTCTTTGAAGTCCAAGTGAAGTAGCTTCCCTTTTCATTTCAAGGGTGGCAATGATCGAGATTAAGATGGTGCAAGCTCTTTCAATTTTCATCTTGCAGGAAATCCATGGAGTTGTTTACAGAAAATAAGGATCATAGGTCAGGCAGGTGTCTAATATTGAACAAGCTTTCAAACAGGTTGGTTGTTGGAGATTCTGCGAAAAACTTCAAGGAGGTCACATGCAAGTCACCAAAGAATTTGCTTCCAATTTCACATGATTTAATTCAAAGGTTGGAGTGCTTGAATTACCAATCTCTATAGAGGTTATATTTGCAGTCACTGAAATCCCAAGAAAGACAATTTTAAAAAAGAGAACTATGTGTTTTTGAATCACACAGCAGTTTCGTAGTGCGCTACGAAACTGCTGAAGGTGACAGTTTTGTTTTTGAGGATCTACCTTGAAAGAAAGAGAGGATTATTTTGAAAAGGATGTTGCTGTAGAGGTGTAATAAGATCACTTGAGAAGTTTGAGCCCTAATCAAAAGGTAAATTCAAGAAATGAATACATATACACATACCAAACCTTGCGCTATGAAATCACTGAAGCAGCCTTTTTCAGGAGAAAAACTGTTTTAAGTAGTCAACTTCCAAGAGGTCTCCAGAGAAACGGAAAGAATATTTTGGAAAATTGAAAGAGGTTTTTATTCCTAACATACCTAACTAGAAAAAATTCTTTCAGTTTCTTCCAATTAATTATGAGCTGGGAGAAATGGGTGACTAAACTTGCGCTACGAAACTACTGTAGGTGCAAGTTTTTCACGGGCATATTTCTCTGTTTTACACCTGTTTTTAAAAGACACATTCTGGGATCTAGGGAAGGTGTTTCAAAAAGGAAAGAGAGTTCTTTGTTCAGCATGGATTGGTTCACAAAAGCCTCCTTCAGTTTTTATAAATACGTTTTTTGTGAGAAGTTATGAGCTCTGTCCCAAGACCCATTTTTCAGCCAGAACAGAGCAAGGGACAGTCTCCTAGTTTCTAGGAACATCAAAAGGATGAGTCATCAAGGGCCAGCTGGAAGGTTATGAGCACCAT
>APFE031635479.1:4272-107595 GCA_000404065.3 Pinus taeda | reverse complement strand
GTGTTAAACTATGGTGAATTGAGTTCTTGGGTCCTATCTTTGGATGTTTTTCTTCAATGTTTTAATACTTATTACTCGGAATTCATGGTTACTCATGCTCTAACTTCCTTTAGGTATTAAACTCTGATCTATCACTTTAAATTCTTTCCTTTTGAATACCTTGATGTATCATTACTCAGAATTAATTCCCACATGCTCTGACTCCTATGAACTTCAAGTTATTGAGACTTTCTTGAATGTGTCACTCTTTCATTGAAGTATATACAAGCCTCAGTTTTATAAGAAGAGCTATTTGTTATCTTTATCTCTGTCACTGACTCCATAGCACAATGGTAGCAAGTCTCCATCTTCCAATCTACAAACATATAAAATCACAAACCATAGAGTTAGCCATCTATCTCAATCACAATTGCAAATCTTAAACCCTTTGAGAGAGCCCTCTCAGGCTAAGGAGGCTAAGCCTTAGCTAGAAGATTGTGTTTATGGATTCACTTGAACCAAAATTTGGACCAAAATCTAAGTAGTGTGGAAAAATCGAGAAACACCAAAGGGTGGGACTTGGTGGGCCACATACCGAGTTGATGTGGTGATGTCCCTGTGGCACTTACCTTATCACCCACTGCTCACCACTCTCCAGTGAAGTCATGGCATGGTGCATCTTATATGAGCGCGTTGGTGGGTATAAAATATATTGATTTTAATAAACCTTCCCAAGTTAAGTGTCTTGCAAGTGGAATGGCCATTGGTGTTTTTCTAAGTCATGATGATAAACATGTTACTTATTTCAATGAGAAGATGAATGCAACCAAACACAAATATTCCACCTATGACATAAATTTATGTAGTGATACAATCTCTAAAAGAATGGAGGCATTATCTCATGCCTAAGAAATTTATCTTATATACAAATAACCTTGCTTTGTAATTTATAACCAAGAAGGAGTAGTTAAACCAAAAGCATGCCAAATGGATTTAGTTCATTAAACGTTTTACTTTAGTTTTTAAGCATATCAATGGCAGTGCTAACAAAGTTGCAAATGCTTTGAGCAAGAGTTGCTTGGTTTTGCAGGAATTCCAAGTGGGGACTTTGGGATTCGAATACCTAAAATAAATGTACAAAGAATACCTACAATTTAAAAAAGCTTATGAAGCATTGGAGAATCCAATGTTGAGAGATCAAACTCCTTAGATCAATTATATGATTTAAGAGGGACGATTGTTCAAGGGTAACAAAATGTGCATTCCAAGGTGCTAAATGAATGAGAACTTACTGAAAGAAAAACACAGTAAAGGATCAGTTAGCCACTTTGGACGCGATAATACTTATGCTCAACTAAGTTCTTTTTATTTATCGGTAGGTTTGAGATGTTATGTTTAAAATTTTATGGATGCATGTAAAATTGTTTAATATCCAACGGGAAGAAATAAATTGTTTAAATGGTTCTTTATATTTCTTTGAAGTTATAGATAGATTTTTGAAAATGGAACATTTCATACCCTATTATAAAACCAATGATGCCAACCATATTACAAATTTGTTTTTCAAGGAAGTCATGAGTTTACATGGGCTACCTAGAAGTATACTTTCAGACAGGGAACCAAAATTTGTTGGGCATTTTTTAAGAATGCAATGGAGAAAGATTGAAACCAATATTCTCTTTGGTTCAGCCTATCACCCTCAAATGGATGGGAAAATTGAAGTAGTAAACAAGGGCTTAGGAAATTTATTGATATGCTTGGTAATTGAACATATAAAATAGTGGGAACAAGTTCTACCACAAGTTGCATTTTCTTACAATGATTCACCCAACAAAAGTATTTGAAAATTCCCATTTCAAATAATATATGGCATGCACCCAAGGGGCATTTCTTATGTTAAAAACCTAGGAAAAGAATAAGTGTTGGGTATGTGTTATACTCTTTACATGAATATCCCAACACATTATATGTTGCGACAGGTGCAACAAGGAGGTTCTAGGGGGAGATAGCCCCATGCATAGGATTGGGGGCAGTGCCCCGATTTTTTTTTTTGCGAGATCCACCCATGGTTTTGCACATGGTTTCACAAATGATGGTTTTGTATATCTAGTCAAAGGAATTATGGTTATGTTCTAATCCAGAGTTGATCGATTGGGGGATTATGAATGCTTGGGCATGTATATAATGTATTATAACAATGAAAGGAATATAATGAAATATCAATATGGTTTTCCTAGTTTTGGGTTCCAAGAGAAAATTCTTTGTGTATATTCTCTATTCTCATCATTGTATATTTTTTTTATTTTTTAAGAATTTGTTTACAAGTATTATCTATATAGGGTTAAAACATTTAGTAAAAAGTGCAAGTGTAGAGGAACTAACTACAACCATGAAAAGGTTACATGAGAAAATCATAGTGGCAATTACAAATCAACAACCAAAGATACAAATAAAAGGCATATTAAAAGAGAAGGTAAGTTAATTTTGAAGTTGGAGATATGGTTTCTCCACATCTAAGAAAAGACATTTCCAAAGAATGAATATACTAAATTGAAATAAAAAGAGATAGGCCCCTACAAGATCTTGAGAAAATTTTCAGTAAATGCTTATGAAATTGAACTACCAACTAAAATTAGGATTTCTTCAATATCCAATGTTTCCAATTTATACCCTTAAAAGGAACCTAAAGTAAAGAAGCGAGATGGTCAAGAGAAAGTTTAGTGGGAAACTTAGCTTCTTACAACCAATAAATTGCAGATGGAAAGGATCCTTGACTAGAAGGTCGTCAAAAGCACCAGAAAGAAGGACTACTATGAGTACTTAGTTATGTGGAAATTCCTCCCATCTAAAGATTCAACTAGGATGAGTGCTAAAGATATCTAAAAACATGGCATCAAAGTTGAAGACCTCATGGGCAAGATCCCATGAAACCCTTTGGTTCTATGAGAGTCTAATGTAGGTGCACTAGGGCAAGCAAATTTCATTTCCACATGGTGAGTTTGTTTTCTTTGTAATTATGTGGTTATGATATGCACAGGAATTTGTGTTTGTTAGGTTGTTAAGTTGAAGTGTCACTATGGAACAGATGTAAATATTCCACTTACACTTGTGGCATTTAAGCTTCTAGAATAGGGGCATATGTAGGAATATTCGAAGGATATTAGTAACAAGTCCATTTTGTCTCATGGAGATACTTTGTTAGAGATGAGAGATATAAATCAAGAAGTGAGATATGATGTTTAGAGAACTCTCTTAGGCCTGTAAAATGCCACTCTATCTATGCAATTCCCTTCAATACAAATGATTAAAAAATGATCTTTATGTTTATTTTTATGTTTGAGTTTATGTTTCCTTTACGTTTGAAAATGTCTAGGTGATGGTTGAATTGGTTTCAAATTAACTTTTTCCTAAACTAACAACACTATGAAAATATTGCTCAGAGTTCAAAGGATGATTAGAGTCGAGATGACCAGGAGACTCATTGTGGTCGAAAACCTACATACCTAGCCGCACACTAAACCAAATCACTAATGAAGGTATTAAGCTTAATTTAAAAGGCAGGTTTGAGTTTCGAGGGAGAATACCCGCAATTTTTGGTGTAGAGCAGAGTCTGAGTTCATATTTTCCCACCCTTCCCTCTTTAAGCAATGATAGACCATGGGGGCCTTAGGGTGAAGCAGGTTTGTGGATCAAAGCCTCGTTGACTTCCTATCACACCCCCATTGCTTGATAGAAGCATGGTTTAATATGGTCCCAAAACACAATTTTCAATATCAAACCCGCTTCCACCCCCCTCTCATTAAGCAATGATCAACAAAGGGGGCCGAGGGTGGCATTGGACTATTGAACTAGATTTCCATGCAATCGTGCTTGTTAAACTAATTAAGCACTAACAAGAGGCCACATTCACTCAAAGAATTGGATCCCATGGAAGAATATTGGGAAGCATAGGCAAATAAGGTGAGCACTAAGGTGTCACAGACCCGGATATAAAAAATGATCTCATTACAACATTTGTACATTCAACTCCCATTCATTTCTTTAACAAGATTGAATGATATTGTTACATCACATTTATGCAAAACACTTTATCAAATTATTTTGGTCTTAGGTGAGAGGCACTCTAGTTTCAATTTAAAAGCTATTTGATTTTAGTTTGCATTTTATCATTCTCCTAGTTTTCTCTATTTTAAATTATATTTGTTAAACACAACAAAAATAAATAAAGTGAATGTTAATAAAACTTGTTAAATATTATATAAATAAGAAAAAAGAAAACCATCCAATAATAAATCTTTGATACCTATTATTCCTAATTCATCTTTATCCTCTTGTTTCTACCCAACAAATGGATACTCTAGATTTGATTTTGAAACATTCTTAACTCGCAAGACCAGTTAAAAAATAAACTTTTACAATATAGCAAGTGTTAATGAAGATTGAAGCACAGAACCCTTCTTAGAGTAGAAAGAATGATGAAAAGAGATTTTGGGGTAAGGCCAAAACCCCTTTTCTTTACAATATTCGATCCTGGGACTATGGGTTATGAGCCCATTTCATTATTAGGAGCATTAGGGTGAATAAACTTTGAGATCTGGCTTTGTGTTCCGAAGCAGGGTTTTCCCTTATTTCTGTGTATTTCGATAAAGAGTTGATGTCTCGGGGTTTTTAATGTAAAAGAGCAATGTAATGCTCCTGGTAGTGTAAAAGGCTCTGATATGTTATATGGTTCGGTTTTAAAGGCTTAAATCCTTATGGAATGCTCCCGATAATGAAATGGGCTCATAACCCATAGGTCCCAGGATCGAATATTGTAAAGAAAAGGGGTTTTGGCCTTACCCAAAAATCTCTTTTCATTAAGTGGTATCAGAGCAAGGAAAGGATTTCCTATAAGAAGGGAAAAGAGTGCAAGCATAAGGAGAAGAAGGTACAGTTGTGGTGAAGACCAGAGAGTTTATGGTCTTATTGTCATGCAGATAATGAAAGCGAAAGGTGATAAGACTTGCGGTAACATAGAGCAAGGAATGCTCAATTGGTTCTAGAGAAGAGAACCAGAAGGATGCCAAAACACTGAGTAAGGAGAGCTTGGTGAGGTATCATGTAGCAGAGGAAGATTGTTACTACTAAGGTTGGTTGCAGCTCATAGAAGATCATGAAGGCAGTTCCACTGAGAAGTGGGTAGAATTGCTAAGGACAAGGAGAAGCTTATGACTAGGAGGTCATAAATTTTTGTGCCTTAAGAGTCTAATGCAAGAGCATCTGGCACTCTTTATTAAAGAACGAATCCAAAGCGGAGTGAGGAGGACATGGACCATCAGAGCAAAACAAGGGGACAAATCTGTTTAAAATAGAGTAAATGATGGAATGGATAAAATCTCTCGAAGACTTAATTAATGCAATTTAATTTGCCATATGTGTCATAATGGGAGATTAGGGAGTTGTTAGCGATTTGTTAGAGGAGATTAAGGAGAGGATTGATCGAATCCTTTCAGTGATCCGATCCAATGTTTCTTATAAACTGATGAACCTGCGTGTTCTATATATATGTAATGAGACAGAGACAGAGAGGATATAGAGCGATTGATAAATATTTGTAGAAATGGAGATAGATATAATGTAGTTGAAGGGGGACTTGTTCTAAGGCTAAAACACTTTAGGTTGAAATAGAAGTTTGTATATTTATAATAGAAATATGTATGTTGTGTGGATTTCCACGTGTCTGTGTATTATGTCCTTTCTAGTTCTGTTGTGTATTTATGCATCGAATGACTTAAATCATGTTTGTATGCATGTTGATCCACCATCGATCACTATAAGGATCAATGACAATCCATTGATTAAACATAGTTAATTGTGTTATGGAGTGGTGCGTGCTTTGACAGACTATGGCAGAGAACTGTGCTTTAACATAGAAATACATCAATAGAAAGAGATTAAGTCCAAGAGAAGGTTGGAGAAACGATGCACAGGAGCCATTGGATCTGTAAGATCAACGACCTAGATCCAATCGCAGAGGAGCAGAGATCTCATATCGCATCAACGGAATCCTTATGACGATTTCGGAACGAGCCTTTGAATCAATGCGATCACGATCACGCGATTAAGTGTGGACCATCGGATCAAGATTCAGATCGACAATCGCGATCTAATCACTGATCGCTAATCGCATAGGTCAAGCACAGAGGGTAGTGGATATGTGATAGGTTGATATACCGGTAATCAGAGATCGGGGCGATTGGTAATCGAAGATCGGAGCAGCGATGTGGAGCGACTAAAGGTGTGGACCCGATGGTATATATAAGTTTGGGTGAATAAATTTTGAGATCCGACTTTGTGTTCCGGAGCAGGGTTTTCCTGTATTTCTGTGTATTGCGATAAAGAGTTGATGTCCTGGGGTTTTTAATGTAAAAGAGCAATGTCATGCTCCTGATAGTGTAAAAGGCTCCGATATGTTATATGGTACGGTTTTAAAGGCTTAAAGCCTTATGGAATGCTCCTGATAATGAAATGGGCTCATTATCCATAAGTCCCAAGATCGAATATTGTAAAGAAAAAGGGTTTTCGCCTTACCCCAAAATATCTTTTCATCAAAAAATCACTAAAATATTTTTATACTCTAGATTTGATTTCGAAACATTCTTAATGGGCAAGACCAGTTAGAAAATAAACTTTTACAATACAGCCAGAGTTAATGAAGATTGAAGGAAAGAACCCTTCTTAGAGTAGAAAAATCACTAAAATATTGTTATATTTTTGATTCTTTGTATAGTAAGCTATAGTAAAGAAGATTTGAATAAAGTCTGTGAATTTTATCAACATAGGCAATTTGTATGCAACTATATAAACTCAAGTATTTGCTTTAGGGCAAAGCTTTAATATAACACCATTTTTAACAATTAATGATCTTTTTCCCATTGCTTCAAATTCATATATATATATATATATATATATATATATATATAATAATAAAAATGAAATTTTTCTAATTGTTCAAATTCAAAATTTATTTAATATATAAATTAATAATGTGTAAAGGAAAAATATATGGGTAACTATTATATGGCAAATGAAATAAATTAAAGAAATAAGATTTTTTTAGTTTATATTTTTTTAAGTTTAATTATTATTTATTATATTATATAGATAGATAGATATAGATTATATGTGGTTATATATTTGAAGCACTCGAGAAATAATTTTAGTAAAATTATGAATTAAATTGTTTAAAAAATAATTTTTTAGGTATAAAAAAAAACCACCTAAAAATTTTGGGACATTTCATATATATATTTTTCTGTTTTACACTTGAAGCAGGCAAGATAACTTTTAATAAGGTTATGAATTTAAATTGTTTAAAATATATTTTTTTAGTGTATAAATAAATTTAGCACTCTAAAAAATTTGAGACGTTTCAGTTCTACAAATTATATCGCTGAATTTTAGGATTACAAAAAAATCATACCGGATTTCAACCAAAATATACAAAAAACTATTGAGAAAAAACAAAAACATCTAACAATTATAATACTACTATATTTTTTAATTCTATTTTTTGTCTGGGAAAACATGAGATAATCTAACAATTATAATATTTTTTTTTCTTTTTTTTTTTGGGAAAACATGGTTTAAGCTGTTTCACTGCCACATAAATTGTCCTAGATACTTAATCACATAAATTGTCCTAGATACTTATTGATTTGATGACACTTTATCCTAATTTAATTGTGAATTTAAATTATCATAATTTAATTGTGAATTTTAAATTATAGAAAAAATTAAAAAACAATGACGTGTTAGGCTTATTTTGTTGTCTTCATTAGACCTCATTACATGTGACATGATTGCTCTTGAATATTGTTGATGAGTCACTTTACAAAATAATAACAAATTATGACTTATTTTGTTGTCTTCATTAAACTTCATTGCATGTAACATGATTGCCCTTGAATAATATTTATAAATCACTTTACAAAATAACAACAAGTAATTACTATCTCTAAATAATAACAAGTGATAACTATTTTTGACAACTGAATAAAAAATATTTGTGATAACAAAAATAATATTAAATTAATTTTAAATAATTCTAAATAAAATAAAATTAACCCTAATTTAACCCTAATTTAAGAGCATCCGGCAATTAACCCAATCTAATTCAAATTACACTTAACTGCCTTAAATCTTAATGAGATAACCACAATCTCAGATTTACCAAACCAAAAAAACAAAACAACAAAAGACAACAACCGCAATGTCAGATGGGAAGGCTAACTACTCTCAGGTCTTAATTATAATTATAGTCCCACAACGTCTGTTGGTAAGTTTAAAACCCCACCTCCTCTACTCCCGAGAGAATCAAAGCTGATGAAAATTCAGTCTAACTACTCTACGAAAAGCTAAAGGTAAAGTTATTTATTCCACCTGAAGACAGTTATGGCGTTGTCTACAAGGTAAGTTTAAAACCCCACCTACTCTACTCCTGAGAGAATGAAAGCTAGTGAAAATTCAGTCCAACTACTTTACAAAAAGCTAAAGGTAAAGTTATTCCACCTGAAGACAAAGTTGTGGCGTTGTCTACCAAAGCTAAAGGCAAAGTTATTAAAGTTATTCCACCTGAAGACAAAAATATTGAAAGAGGAATTTTCCAGGTAAAGTTATTTCACCTGTTGTCCATGGAAAAAGGAATTTTTTTTTTTTTAATTTGGTTATTTTAAAGTTAAAATATTTGATTATAAGTGTTTAAATCCACATTTTATGAGTAGAAATAGATTCAATATTATAAAAATACTAAAATTTAATCACCAAAATTTTTCAAAATATCTGCTAAATTTTAACAAAATCTTTACTTTTTTACAAACTTGTGGATATGTTAGACTACGCTCAAAGTTATTCGTGTCCATTCAGCATAACAAGGGCTAAAGTTCCAAGTAAGGGCATTATATTATAGTGGATAGCAGCAGAGCCACAGAGCTTAGGAGATGAAGAGGTGAGCATGAAACATGGTAGAAGCCTTGTTAAATATCAATTTCATTCCACGCTGTCAATCTGAATCCATATACATCGGAAGATTAAAGCACCGAGGATGGGCCCGAGCCGCCAAATATCGATTCTCTGGTATTTTACTGCCCTCCTCCTCGATGTTCCGCTATACATTCAATGCAATGGTTTCCATCCCCTCGTGTTCAGATTGTGTGGAGAAAAGATGTCATTCAGGTCATTACTGTATTTTCATGAACATCACAAGACGGTTTGGCCTTGGAGCTATAGCCGTTTTGAGTGGAATGAGAGGAGTGGGGAAGAATCTCGCTGTCCAATGTCGCAAGAAAAGAGAAAATTCCACTGCTACGTATTGCTCTGCGTTCATAGCTAATCACACCGGTTGGGGGGCTTATGCAATGCCCAATGGGTGGTCGTTATTTACCACCGACTGCGTCATCTACTGGGCCGGATGTTGAGGAGAGTGCGTTGCCTTGTGACTTGGAAGTCAGATGAAAGATCTGAGACGATCCGATGTTTTTACATGGGATTTGATTTTCCAGCAGATAAAAGGGATCAAAGAAACATGTTATGGGAAGCGTACTTTCTGGGAAAGTAGGGTGGAGCACTTGAAGCTTTGCATGGGAATCTATTTAAATAAAATTAGTATCGGTGTTGAGAGGCAACATATAGCAGTCATGGGTGGGAGAGGTGCAAAAATGGGTAGAGGAGAGGCAAATATCTACAGGGTGGAGGTGCAAAATCTTACCAAGAAAAGTGTAACTAGTAAATCCCAAGAAAGTGCAGGAAGAACCTGAACCCTTGCAACTGATTAGATTTAATGGTTGTCAGGTGGGATCTATGGACAATTACAGGTGAAAGGTGCAAAAACGTATCAGGAATGTATAACAGTGGTATGTATAGAAGGAAAAAGGGCAAAGCTGAGAGACAGACCAAGCAGAGGCAGAGAACCCTTGGAAGAGAAAGTTGCATAGCCACTTGCAACAATGTTGCTCTTTGCATCGACCTTTTATTTTTGTCCAGGTTGCATGTTATATTCGAAACATTATTTCCATTTTATGTCAATAGGTGTAGCTTTTATTGCCATGTATAATGATCATCTGTTTTTTTTCTTTTTTACTGATGAATACTTCATTAATAACAGATTTGTAATCTCATTCAGAGCATAATTTTTTTTCTGAAAAGTCTTTCATATTTAAAATTACAATTTTCTAAATTTAAAAATTATAATTTTTTAAAATTAATTTAGTTAAATTAATATATTATTATTTCTATAATGTAAAAAAATGGTTGAAATTACACATCTCAAATATTTTGAACCTGTTAAATAAATTGAAAAATAAAATAAAAGAAATTTAAAAAACTGAAACCTTTTCCAATGGAAACTAAAATACTTAAAAATAATACAAATCACTAAAATAATTTTGTACTTTAAATCTTTTATGCGTCAAGCTATCTCCATAAAAATATTTGGAACATGGTAAAGAAATTGTGAAAGAAGATAAAGTATAGTCTAGATCAAAAGTCCCTGAATTTTATCGACGCAAGCATTTTGTATACAACCATAGAGACTGCTATTTGCTTTGGGCAAATCTTCAATATGATACAATTTCTGTTTCCGTCGAACGAAATTAAATAAAATATTTTTCTTTTCACCCCCACAACACCTAGCGATCGTCTTCCGACCCTGCCAGATTCAAGTTCCATGTTATCAAGAAATTATATATTTCACTTTTCTAATGCGTTTAACTTTTCTGGGTAAAGATCTATCTAATTTTCCTTTTCCTTTTATAACGTGTTTTACATGTATAAGAAAAGTGTTTTACTTCTGGAAAAGATATATAAGGGCGATTACTGTCATGGTAAATGGAATAAATAAATAATTGATTTTAATTTCCAATTATAAAGTTTTCTTTAATATATAATATTTTTAAAAATGTTTGAAATATAATTGGTTAAAGGTTGATAATTTGAGTAGGTCCCAATGATTAAGAGTAAGTTTTTTTAAAGTTACAGAGTCAACTTACTAAATAGAGTATGCATGTTTTTTGTAGAGTTAATAATCAAATTGTTGAGCTGGACGGGCCTTTTATCTCACAAACAAAAGATCTTAAAATTAGGTAATAATAATATTTATAACTTAATTTATTTTTTTAAATAAAATTGTTAATAATAATTATTTAAAATACTATAAATGCTAAATTAATATATATTATAATTTGGTTTGTTTTTTTCTTTAAATAAAGTGGTTAATTTAAATTATTTAAAATGTATTTTTTGAATATCTAAATATAAAAGTATCTAAAAAAATTTTAAACATTTGATTCCTGAAATTTAAAATTACAATAAATTCTCATTTTATTTCAATTAAAATTAAATAAAAAATTTTAAAAATGAAAACATATAAAGATAGAGACTTATCTCAGACTAAGGGAATAGAGAAACTCCACTCACTTTGCCAGGTTTATCCTTCAGCTCAATTCATAATTATTGTTAATTTAATTTGATTGTAAATTATAATTATATAAATTAAAATATAATAAAGTGAAAATTATTTTAAATAATTTTAGAAAAATAATTTAATTATAAATTGAGGTTTAATTAAAAATCCAGGTGAATCAAGTTAACCCTAATTTGAGCGCCGCCTCCTATAAACCAAATCTACACTCAGATCTGAAATATTATAGACCCACAACCTGAGAAGGGATGTTTAAAACCCCGCCCACTTTTGGAGGGCATCAAAGCTCGTGAAAGTTCAGTCTATCTACCCTGTAAGAGCTAAAGGTAAAGTTATTCCATCTAGAGATAAGGTTATTCGTGTTCATTAGGCATGACAAGGGCCAAAGTTCCGTCTGCGGGCATTACATTATACTGGACAGCAGTAGAGCCAGAGAAGTGAGCAGAGGAAGCGGTCAGCATGAGCAGAAAGGAAAAGGAAACATGGTAAAAGCTTTGTTAAATATCAATTTGCGTCTACGCTGTCTCTCCGAAAACCAGGCCAAGTATCGATTCTCTGGTATTTTACTCCCCTCGCTCTCTTCGATGTTCGATGCAATGATTTCTGTCTCCTTGTGTTCAGATTGTGTGCATACAACATGTCATTGATGTCATTACTGTATTTTCATGGACATCGCAAGAGGGCTTGGCCTTGGAATTACAGCCGTTTTAATTGGAATGAGAGAAGTGGGGAAGAATACCGCTGTCCAAAATCGTAAGAAAAGAGAGAACTCTAATGCTACGCATTGTTCTGCGTTGATAGCTCATCACGCCGATTGGGGGGATTATACAATGCCCAATAGGTGGTTTCTGTTGAACACCCACTGTGTCATTTCCCCTGCCGGATGTTGAAGAGAGTGTGTTGCCTTGTGACTTGGAAATCAGATGCAAGATCTCAGAGGATCCCATCTTGTTACATGGGATTTTATTTTCAAGCATACAAAAGGGATCAAGAAAATATGGGATTTGATTTTCAAGCATACAAAAGGGATCAAGAAAAAGAAAATTTGATGCAGGAAGCGTACTCTTTAGTAAACTGGGTTGACAATTTGAAGCCTTGCAAAAATTTGATATGGGAAGCATACTCTTGAGGAAAGTGGGTTGAGAATTTGAAGCCTTGCAATGGTATCTATTGACATAAAATTTGTATGGGTGGTGTGGAGTATTGGTGGTGAGGGGAAAACATATAGCACTCATGGGTGGAGGTGCAAAAATCTACAAGGAAGGTGCATGGTGAAGGTGCAAAAATCTACAGGGAAAATGTAACTAGTAAAACCAGGAAAGTGCATGAAGAACACAGTGCAAGCATCACAGAGAAGAAATAGAAGTGGTAACCTTCAAAGCATGGGCAGAGGACCCTTGGAGCAGAAAGTTGGAATGGTAGTTACAACTTGTAACTAGGCATGAACTTTGCTGCTTTACAATGATCTTCTATTCTTCTGCAGGTTACAAATTATCTTCGAGACATTTTTTTGCCTTTTATGTCGATAACGGCCATATAGACATTATTGTTATGTATAATGATCATTGAGTTAAAATCTCACTTTTCTACTTAAGAACTAATTGTTGGATTAATGTATATTTATGCCTTCAAAGTCACATTCATTACCAGATAATAAAATCTTAATGATGTGTGAATTAAAAAATTCAGTTTCAATACTTTTATCAAAAAATCCAAACTAATTTGTGATTGAGATTTTAACCTGGATCTCTGCAAAGGATCAGAAATGGTGTCTCTCTTTGCTCTTTTCTTGAGTTAGTTTATTCAGCTCCGTTTTCTCCGCTCCCTAAACTTGATCACTCGGCTCTAATGCGATGTTTGGATTTCGGATTTCGTTTACCTCCAGCTTGGGGCCTTTCATATTTCTCAGATAGCAGCACTGCAGCCTGTTTCCTTGATGTGGAGATATCTGGCTCTCCTTTTGACGGCCCTTAAACCCGTTATCCAATGGTAACCCGAACTTATTGATAGTTTCCTGCAAAATTGAGGTCAGGCTGTAGCTCTCTGGACATCGAAGTAGGTCTGCTTTTTTAGTGATAGATCTGCTTTTACAGTGGTAGCTCTGTTAAAAACCTTGACAAACTTGCAAGACGTTACTGATCTATGTACAACCATATTTAACAACCGTACTGGAAGAACATTGGGTTATTTTTAAGTCAATTTCCCCTTCCTTATTCGCGCCATCGCTCTTATGCGTGTTTCAATCCTGGATTCTGGGTTTGAAGAGTTCCGTGGTAGTCTATCTTTGACTGCAGCCAATGACAGTGAACACTCTTGTTTACAAAAATTACCCAGGAATGTTATTTTCTGTAGCAAATCGTATGTCATCGACACTGAGTGGGAACTGGTGGAACCAAGCTCCAGTGGTACTAAGCTCCACTGCCATAATTTATTACTCCTCACCTACAATAGTATCAATCATCGCGGGAAGTAATATAACTAGGTGGCATGACATGAACATGACATGGAAAGTCCCTTATGCTAACCTACTAGCATGATGTGGGTTTGTGGATTCACTTGAACCAAATTTTGGACCAAAATCTAAATAACGTGGAAAACCCGAGAAACACCAAAGGGAGGGACTTAGTGAGCCATGTACCGAGTTGATGTGGCGATGACCATGTGGTACTTACCTTATCACCCACTGCTTAGCACTTTCCACTGAATTCATGACCTGGTGCGTCTTATATGAGTGCGTTTGTGAGTATAAAAAATCTTGATTTTAATAAACCTTTCCAAGTTAGGTGTGATGAAAGTGGAATGGCCATTGGTGTTTTTCTAAGTTATGATGATAAACTTGTTTCTTATTTCAACGAGAAGATGAATGCATCCAAACATAAATATTCCACCTGTGACATAAATTTATGCAGCGATACAGTCTTTAAAAGAAGGGAGGCATTATCTGATGCCTAAGAAATTTATCTTATATACAGATAACCATGCTTTTGAATTTATAACCAGGGAGGAGAAGTTAAACCAAAAGCATGCTAAATGGGTTGAGTTAATGAAAATCTTTACTTTAGTTTTTAAACATATCCATGGGAGTGCTAACAAATTTGCAGATGCTGTGAGCAAGAGTTGCTTGGTTTGGCAGGAATTCCAAGTGGGGATTTTGGGATTTGAATACTTCAAAGAAATGTACAAGGAAGACTTAGAATTTAAAAAAGCTTATGAAGTATGTGAGAATCCAATACTAAGAGATCAAACTCCTTAGATCAAGTATATGATTTAGGAGGGACTGATGTTCAAGGGTAACAAATTGTGCATTCCAAAGTGCTTAATGAAAGACAACTTATTGAAAAAAAAACACAGTAAAGGATCATTTTACCCACTTTAGACACATTAATACTTATGCTCAACTAAGTTCTTTTTATTTCTAGCTAGGTTTGAGATAGTATGTTTAAAATTTTATGGATAAATGTAAAATTGGTTAATATACCAAGGGGAAGCAATAAAGTGTTGGCTTATATCAGCCATTACCCATACCAAGTAGA
Organism: Pinus taeda; assembly: GCA_000404065.3. Lineage (NCBI taxonomy): Eukaryota > Viridiplantae > Streptophyta > Pinopsida > Pinales > Pinaceae > Pinus > Pinus taeda. The sequence continues at coordinate 92,628 of APFE031635479.1, read as the reverse complement.
CCATGGGATGTTATAATAATGTATTTTGTTTTCGGTTTACCTTGAACTTAAAAGGGAAATTATTTATTTTTTGAAGTTATAGATAGATTTATAAAAATGGAAAATTTCATACCCTATTATTAAACAAATGATACAAGTCATATACAAATTTATTTTTTCAAGGAAGTCATGAGTTTACATGTGCTACCTAGATGTATATTTTCAGATAGGGAAACAAAATTTGTTGGGCATTTTTTAAGAACACCATGGAGCAAGCTTGGAACCAATATTTCGTTTAGTTCAACCTATCACCCTCAAATGGATGGGAACACTGAAGTAGTAAACAAAAGCTTAGGAAATTTATTGATATGCTTGGTAACTGAACATAGAAAATAGTGGGAACAAGTTCTACCACATGTTGAATTTTCTTACAATGATTCACCCAATAGAAGTATTGGAAAATTCTCATTTCTAATAATATATGGTATGCACCCAAGGGGCATTTCTTAAGTTAAAAACCTAGGAAAATAATAAGTGTTGGGTATGTGTAATATTATTTACATGAATATCCCTACGTGTGATATGTTGTGATAGGTGCAGCGAGGAGGTTCTAGGGGGAGATATCCCCCATTTATAGGGTTGGGGGCAATGCCACGATTCTTTTTCTTTGCCAGATCCACCCATGGTTTTGCACATGGTTTCATGAATGATGGTTTTGTATATCTAGTCTAAGGAATTATGGTTATGTTCTAATCCAGGGTTGATCAATTGGGGGCTTTATGAATGCTTGGCCATGTATATAATGTATTATAACATTGAAAGGAATATAATGAAATATTAATATGGTTTTCCTACTTTTGGGTTCCAAGAGAAAATTCTTTATGTATATTTTATATTCTAGCCATTGTATATTTCTTTTTCTTTTTTAAGAATTTGTTTACAAGTATTATCTATATAGGGTTAAAACCTTCAATAAGAAGTGCAAGTGTAGAGGAACTAACTACAACCATCCAAAGATTACATGAGAAAATCATAGTGGAAATCACAAGTCAACAACCAAAGACACAAATAAAAGGCATATCGAAAGAGAAGATAAGTTAATTTTGAAGTTGGAGATATGGTTTCTCCACATATAAGAAAAGAGATTTTCAAAGAATGAATATAATAAATTGAAATTAATCAAGACAGGCCCCTACAAGATCCTGAGAAAATTTTCAGTAAATACTTATGAAATTGAACTACCAACTAAAATTAGGGTTTCATCAATATCCAATGTTGATGATTTATCCCTTAAAAGGAACCTAAAGTCAAGAAGCATGATGGTCAAGAGAAATTTTAGTGGGAAACTTAGCTACCTACAACCAAGAAATTGCAGATGGAAAGGATCCTTAACTAGAATGTTGTCAAAAGCACTAGAAAGAAGGACTACTATGAGTACTTACTTATGTGGAAAGTCCTCCCAACCAAAGATCCAACTAGGATGAGTGCTAAAGATATCTAAAAACGCGGCATGAAAGTTGAAGACCTCATGGGCAGGATCCCATGAAACCCTTTGGTTCTATGGGAGTCTGATGTAGGAGCACTAGGGCGAGAAAATTTCATTTCCACATGGTTATTTTGTTTTCTTTGTAATTATGTGGTTATGATATGCATAGGAATTTTTGGTTGTTAGTTTGTTAGTTTGTTAGTTTGTTAAGTTGAAGTGCCCCTATGGAACAGATGTAAATATTCCACTTACACTAGTGGCATTTAAGCTTCTAGAATAGGAGCATATGTAGGAATATTTGAAGGATATTAGTTACAACTCGATTTTGTCTCATGGAGATACTTTGTTAGGGATGAGAGATATAAAACAGGAAACGAGATATGATGTTTAGAGAACTCTCTCAGGCCTATAAAATTCCACTCTATCTATGCAATTCCCTTCAATACAAATTATTAAAAAAAAAATTGTGTTTATTTTTATTTTTGAGTGTATGTTTCCTTTACGTTTGAAAAGGTCAAGGCCATGGTTGAATTAATGTCAAATTAACTTTTTCCTAAACTAACAATGCTATGAAAATATTGTTGAGAGTTCGAAGGATGGTTATAGTTGAGATGACCACGAGACTCATTGTGGTCGAAAGCCTGCATACATGGCTACACACTAAACCAAATCACCTGTGAAGGTATTAGGCTAAAGTTAAAAGGCGGGTTTGAGTTTCTAGGGAGAATATCCACAATTTTTAGTATAGGGTAGAGTCTGAGTTCGGATTTGCCCACCCAAACCTCTTTGAGCAATGATAGACCATGGCAGCCTTAGGGTGAAGTAGGTTTGTGGATCAATGCCTCATTGAGTTCCTATCGCACCCCATTGCTTGATAGAAGCATGGTTTAATATGGTCCCACAAAACAATTTTCAATATCAAACCTCCTCCCACCTCCTCCCCCTGCCCCCCTCTCATTAAACAATGATCAAGAAAGGGGGCCAAGGGTGGCATTGGACTCTTGAACTAGATTTCCATGCAATCATGCTTGTTAAACTATTTGGCACTAACAAGAGGCAACATCCACTCAAAGAGTTGGGCCATGTGGAAGAATCGTGGGCAACATCCACTCAAAGAGTTGGGTCATGTGGAAGAATCGTGGGAAGCAAAACCAAACAAGGTAAGCACTAAGGCGTTACAAACCCAGGTATAGAACAATGATATCGTTACGACATTTGTACATTCAACTCCCATTCATTGCTTAAATAAAATTGAATGATATTATTACATCACATTTATGCAAAACTCTTTATCAAATTCTTTTGGTCTTAGATGAAAAGCACTGTAGTTTTAATTTAAAAACTATTTAGTTTTAGTTTACATTTTATCATTCCCTAGTTTTCTCTATCTTAAATCATGGTTAGACATGACCAAAATAAATAAAGTAAATGTTAATAAAATTTGTTAAATGTTACATAAATAACAAAAGACAAAACCATCCCATAATAAATCCTTTGATACCTATGATTCCTAAATTATCTTTATACTCTTGTTTTTAGCCCAACAAAGATGCTCTATATTTGATTTCGAAACATTATTAACTTGCAAGACAAGTTAAAAAGTAAACTTTTAGAACATAGCCAGAGTTAATGAAGATTGAAGCGCAGAACCCTTTTTAGAGTAGTACAACTCACTAAAATATTTTTATATTTTGGATCTTTTGTATGGTAAGCTGTAGAAAAGAAGTTTCGAATAGAGTCCGTGAATTTTATCAGCACAAGCAATTTGTACAACTATATAAACTCAGGTATTTGCTTTAGGGCAAAGCTTTAATATAACACCATTTCTATTTCGGTTAGAAAGAAATAATTATATATATATATATATATATATATATAATATATATATATATATATTATATATATATAATTCTACCCAATAACAACGGATGGCCTTCTTCCAATGGCTTCAAATTCCACTTAATATTATGAAATTATATATTTTATAACTTGCGTGGAAAAAGAAATATATGAATATACTGGGCAACTACTGTCATGGTAAATGGAATAAATGGGAGAAAAGAGAAAAACAACTAATTTTTTTCAAGTAAAACTGAATTTTACTTCATGTTTTTCTTTTAAGTTTAAGTATTCTATATTCTTCTGTTTTATATTTGAAGTGGGTTAGATAATCTTTTAGTAAGAATGTGAATTTAAATGGTTTAAAATATATTTTTTGACTGTATAAATAAATTTAGCATTTAAAAAAAAAACAGATATTTCATATATATTTTTCTGTTTTACATGTGAAGCATGGAAGATAATTTTTAGTAAGATTATGAGTTTAAATTGTTTAAAGTATTTTTTTGTATAAATAAATTCAGCACTCCAAAAATTTTGGGACATTTCAATTTTACAAATTATATCACCAAAATTTAGGATTGCAAGAAAATCATACCGGATTTCAACCAAAATATACAAAGAACTATCTAGAAAAAAACAAAAACATCTAACAGTTATAATATTGCTATTTTTTTCAAATTCTATTTTTGTTTGGGAAAACATGAGATAATCTAACAATCATTATATTGTTCCTTTTTTTAAATTCTATTTTTGTTTGGGAAAACATGAGATAAGTTGTTTCATTGCCACATAAATTTTCTTAGATACATAATTGATGTAATGACACTTTATCTTACATAGAGTAGAGAAAACTCCACTCACTTTGCAGAATTATTTTAAAAGTAATTTATGATTTTTCTAAATTTATTTTAATTGTGAATTTAAATTATAGTAATGTAATTGTGAATTTAAATTATAGAAAATTTAAGAAAACTAAGTATTAGACTTATTTTGTTGTCTTCATTGGACTTAAGATTTGGAGATATTTGGCAAGAGAGAAAGCCCATTCCCCTACAAACCATCAGCCAATGATTGCATGTAACATGGTTGTCCTTAATTTAAAAACAGCTTGCAATTAACCAAATCTAATTCAAATTACAATGTCAAATTTACCAAACCAAAAACAACAAAAGAACCACCGCAATGTCAGATGGGAAGGCTAACTACTCTCAGGTCTTAATTATAATTATAGTCTCACAATGTCTTTTGGTAAGTTTAAAACCCCAACTACTCTCGAGAGAACCAAAGCTGGTGAAAATTCAGTCTAACTACTTTACAGAAAGCTAAAGGTAAAGTTATTCCACCCGAAGACAAAGTTATGGCATTGTCTACGAGGTATGCTCAAAACTCCAACGATTCCCGAGAGAACCAAAGCTGGTGAAAATTCAATCTCACTAGGGGAGGGCTACCATTACGTGTGCGCCCTCTCCGCCACATTGCTAAACGCCATGTGAACGCTTGTGAAAGCGGTACAACACCTGTCCACCGTGGAGGTCCACGTGTTGGGCATCGTGTCATGTACTTAGAACCAGTTTCCGCGCTATTTCCTCCATTTTTTTGGGGTCATTGCTGTGATGTTCCATTTTCCCTTTGTCTTTCTACTCGAGGCCGGTTGTTGGGTGAAGCCCTCTGCCGAAGATGGTGTGGGACGACCCTAGAACCTGCGCGCTTCGTCTAGTATGCAGGTGCTGATGTCCATGTTTGTTCGAGGTTTAGGGTTTATGGTTGGAACATCGCTTTTGGCTTTCTTGTGGTTTTCCGCCTGGATTTGTTAGTCGTTCTGGACCACCGGTTGTTTAGGGTTTCTTTTGTGGTGGTCTTATTCGCAGTTTTTATTGTTTGGGGAGGAGTCGGTTGCAGTTTTACTGAGTTCGAGGTCGAAGGTCTTTTTTAAGAGGTAATTGCTTAATTTATTGTTCTGTGCTGGTTTTTTTGGTTGTTTTCTATTGTTTAATGGCTTTTTCTTCTCGTTGTAGGTGTGGAAAAGGTCGTTGCAGGTGTGGAGAAGGTCTGGCGAGCTCCAAAGAAGGTTGGCGACCATCCATGGCCTCTATCCAGTAGGATTTTAATCCTACCAGCAATTTCTCTATGTTTTTCAACACAAACAACTCTATTTGGATTTTTTGTAAACTTTCTGTGGCAGGTTTTGAGTGTTTAGGGTTACATGGATGCCATCCCTTTTTTGTGGAAATTTTGATGTTGTTTGTGGCTTTTCATGTTGGTATTTGTGAAATTTTCACTATTATCGTGCTTATTCGTTGTTGTCTAGGGCTGTCCCATGCCATCTTCGGCGGAGGGCTTCGCCCAACAACCGACCCCGAGTAGAAAGACAAAGGGAAAATGGAACATCGCAGCAGTGACCCCAAACAAACCCTTGAAACCCTACATCCAGAGTCTTTCATGGTGATTGTTTTAGGTTGTACATCAGGTTGAAGGGGATCATGAAGAATGGTTGCTTTATGGATACACGTGTAGCAATGGTGTTCAATTTTTAGTGATTACTGTCTCTTATACCCCTTCAATGGCAACCTTTTCTAGATTTCCTTTTTGCATGTTACACATTCTTGATGACCGTCAACTTTATGGGAATTTCCAGACCAAATTATTCTATGAAAAATGCCTCCCCTACTTCTCTGTTGATGTCCTTAGGGTTAGATGAATGCCTCAATATGTAGGCTTTCTAGTCCTAGGATTGGATGATTACTGTGTATATTTCTAGTTACAACCTTCCTTCACAATCCATTATGTAATCACTGATAAATGTTCCAGGTAATGGGGAGTTCCTTTTAAGGGGAAAATCCCTTTTCACTGTCCCTTATTACTATAATTTTATAAAAGAACATTCCCAACATTCTGCATTGTATTATTTGTAGCTAAAGTAGGTTCATTTGTTGATTCTGTTATAAGACCCACCAATGGGTCATTTGTATGGATCCATAATTACTTCTATGCTACTATTATAAGTTTATTCTTGTAAAGAACTGTGTTTAGCTACTTTATTTTTTCGTATTCCTAGTTGAAAAGGTTCAACATGAAACACTACAATTACAATCTTCCTGGACTTATGGTTGGTCTAGTATTTGAGTACTGAAGTTTAAACATCCAGAGCTAAAGTCCGAGCATACATATTTCAGGGTTACTGGATATCTATTAATGATGAATGGTTGATTTATGGATAAATGTGTAGCTATGGTGGTTCAATTTTTAGTGTCTTTCATGGTAATGTTTTTTAGGTTGTAAGTTACGTTGAAGAAGTTCATGAAGAATGGTTGATTTATGGATAAATGTGCAGGTAGGTTATTCACTTTTTGGAGACTTTCATGGTGATTGTTTTAGGTTGTACATCAGGTTGAAGGGGATCATGAAGAATGGTTGCTTTATGGATACATGTGTAACAATGGTGTTCAGTTTTTAGTGATTATTGTCTATTATACCCCTTCAATGGAAACCTTTTCTAGATTTCCTTTTTGGATGTTACACATTCCTGATGATCGTCAACTTTATGGGAATTTCCAACCAAATTATTCTTTGAACAACGCCTCCCCTGCTTCTCTGTTGAGGTCCTTAGGGTTAGATGAATGCCTCGATATGCAGGGTTGCTAGTCCTAGGATTGGATGATTACTGTGTATATTTCTAGTTACAACCTTCCTTCAAAATCCATTATGTAATCACTGATAAACGGTCCAGGTAATGGGGATTTCCTTTTAAGGGGAAAATCCCTTTTCACCGTCCCTTGTTACTTTAATTTTATAAAAGAGCATTCCCAACATTCTGCATTGTATTCCTTGTAGCTAAAGTAGGTTCATTTGTTGACTTTGTTATAAGACCCACCCTTAAAATCCATTTTCACTGTCCCTTATTACTGTAATTTTATAAAAGAGCATTCCCAACATTCTGCGTTATATTCTTTGTGGCTAAAGTAGGTTCATTTGTTGATTATTTTATAAGACCCACCAATGGGTCATTCATATCCATAATTACTTCTATGCTGCTATTATAATTTTATTCTTGTAAAGAACTATGTTTAGCTACTTTCTTTTATCATATTCCTAGTGGAAAAGGTTCAGCATGAAACACTACAATTACAATCTTCCTGGACTTATGGTTGGTCTAGTATTTGAATACTGAAGTTTAAACATCCAGAGCTAAGGTCCGAGCATACATATTTCAGGGTTACTAGATATCTATTAATGATGAATGGTTGATTTATGGATAAATGTGTAGCTATGGTGGTTCAATTTTTAGTGTCTTTCATGGTAATGTTTTTTGGGTTGTAGGTTAGGCTGAAGAAGTTCACGAAGAATGGTTGATTTATGGATAAATGTGCAGGTAGGGTGTTCAATTTTTGGAGTCTTTCATGGTGATTGTTTTAGGTTGTACATCAGGTTGAAGGGGATCATGAAGAGTGCTTTCTTTATGGATACATGTGTAGCAATGGTGTTCAATTTTTAGTGATTATTGTCTCTTATACCCCTTCAATGGCAACCTTTTCTAGATTTCCTTTTTTCATGTTACACATTCTTGATGACCATCAACTTTATGGGAATTTCCAACCAAATTATTCTCTGAACAAAGCCTCCCCTAATTCTCTATTGAGGTCCTTAGGGTTAGATGAATGCCTCGATATGCAAGCTTGCTAGTCCTAGGATTGGATGATTACTACGTATATTTCTAGTTACAATCTTCCTTCACAATCCATTATGTAATCACTGATAAATAGTCCAGGTAATGGGGAGTTCCTTTTAAGGGGAAAATCCCTTTTCATTGTCCCTTATTACTGTAATTTTATAAAAGAACATTCCCAACATTCTGCATTGTATTCTTTGTAGCTAAAGTAAGTTCATTTGTTGATTTTGTTATAAGACCCACCCTTAAAATTCCTTTCCATTGTCCCTCATTGTCCCTTATTACTGTAACTTTATAAAAAAACATTCCCAACATTCCCAAGAAAAAATATAATAAACAATCACCCTAATTACCCCAACACACATATATATCTAAAAAACCACCCTTTGTTTATCATGCTCTTTCTTATTATCTTTTGACTAATATGATTTGCTTGCATGGTCAAGCCCCTAAGGTACGCCTTAGCGGTCAAATATTGTCACCACATAAAGAACAATAATTCCAAGTTGTCGGTTGTTGTTCATGTAAGGCTGCAACATGAAATGTGGTTCCTGGGGGTGTTGGTTTGAAATTAATTACAACGCTTACATTACTACACTGATATATATTACCTTTGCATATGCAACTCCTCATTTTAAGTCAAAAGCAATAGTTGTACGGGGGAGTATGGGACACGGAATAAATAAAAAAATAAAGGTTCACTTTATTTTCAATTTCTTTTAATTTACCTCCTCCGTACCATTGCAATGATGTAATTAAATGCTCAATGCCATAATATCAGCAAACAAAAATTCAAAGGCAAAGCGAAAGATAAAGCTAAAGCTATTACATTTAAAGCTAAGTAAAATATTTGAAAGAAAAAAAAGTAATGAAAACTAAAAGAATTTAGTTAATTTTTAATAACAGGATTCAATTTTTATTATAAAATATTTATAATAGAAATTATTCAATAATACAATTTAAAGAATAAAAAATTACACATGGTGTATATATAGAGACAACAAATCATTATAGATTTATCTTATCATAAATTTATCGAGTATTAAAAGGGATTAAATTTCTTGATGTGTAAATATTTTTTTGCATTCTAAAAAGAGGTTTGCATATAATGAGATTTGATTCCTCTAGGCCCTTGGTAGATCCGTGGTTAAGATGGATCTATAATACATGTATCTTACATCTCACCCTCCGTACTACTCAATGTTTAGTGGTGTTTGTATACACGCATTCAATTCAATGATCCTCATCTCCTAGTGCTCAAACTTTGTGCAGGTAAGGTGACATTCATGTCATTAGTGCACTTGCACGGACATTGGATTTGATTTCCATCTAGAGAGAAAGGATACATATAGTGGCAAGTGTACTCTTTTGGGTGAGTGGAGAACTTGAAGCCGTGCAACCACATAGAATTGACATACAATTATTATTGGTTGTGAGGGTTATTATATGGGCAATCATGGCAACACATATCCATTATACAGATTCGCTTCAAATGCGAGAGGTCAGGTCCTACTAGTTGTATCTCATGGTTACACTAGTTGCACGTCAAAGTTCCCAACATGAGTACTCACACATTATTTCATTTTCTTTATTCTTGTTTATATTCCATTCTCATTTTCTTCCATTGAATTTGTGGATAGCTCTTTTCCTATTGCCCATAATTGTGTGTGTGTGTGTTTTTTTCCTATTGGTATTTGTTAATCATCGTTTGTTGTAGCTGAATTTATTTATATGTTATTTTTCTTTCCCAGTTTGATATTTTATATTCTTGTCTTTGGCTTATCGTAATTTGTTACAATAAATTTGTCATCCTGCAGTTTATTACTTACTATATAGTATTTTTCAATGTTCTTTTATTGCTCGATCACCTATTATAACTTCATTTCTTTATGTCATCTAATGCTATTGCCCATATGACACACTGCTCATTGCTTTCCATTGAATTCATGGCATGGTGCATCATATATTAGCACGTTGGTGGGTAAAAAAAATCTTGATTTTAATAAACCTTTCTAAGTTAAGTGTGATGCAAGTGGAATCACCATTGATGTTTTTTAAGACGGGGTAATAAACATGTTTCTTATTTAAACCAGAAGATGAATGAAACCAAACCAAAATATTCCACCTATGATGAAGAAATTTATGCAGTGATACAATCTCTAAAAGAATGGAGGCATTATCTCATGCCTAGGGAATTTATCTTATATACTAATAACCATGCTTTGTAGTTTATAACCAGATAGGAGAAGCTAAACCAAAAACATGCTAAATGGGTTCAGTTCATGAGAAGTTTTAATTTATTCTTAAACATGTCAATGGGAATGCTAACAAGTTTGTAGATGCTTTGAGTAGGAGGTTCTTGGTTTTGTAGGAATTCCAAGTGGGGACTTTGGGATTTGAACACCTCAAAGAAATGTACAAGGAACACCTAGAATTTAAAGAAGTTTATGAAGCATGTGAGAATCAGATGTTGAGAGACCGAACACCTTGGATCAAGTTATGACTTAAAGGGATTGTTTTTCAAGGGTAACCAATTGTGCATTCCAAAGTCCTCAGTGAAGGACAACTTATTGAAAGAAAAATATAGTGGAGGATCTGTTGGTCACTTTGGACACGATAAAGCTTATGCTCAACTAAGTTTTTCTTTATTTATGGCTAGGTATGAGATCTAATGTTAAAAAATTTGTGGATAAATATAAAATTGTTCAATATGCCAAGGGGAAGCAATAGAATGTTGATTCATATCAGCCATTTTCCATACCAAGTAGACCATGGGATGGTATAAGAATGTATTTTGTCTTGGGTTTACATAGAAATCAAAAGGGAAATGATTCAATCATTGTAGCTATGGACAAATATTCCAAAATGGAAAATTCCATACGTTGTTATAAAACCAATGATGTTACTCATATTTCAAATTTGTTTATCAAGAAAATCGTGAGATGACATGGGCTACCCAGAAGTATAGTTTCAAATAGGGATGCAAAATTTGCCAGGAATTTTTGAAGAACATCATGGATAAAGCTTAGAAAAAATATTCTCTTTAGTTCATCCTATCATCCTCAAACAAATGGGAAAAATGAAGTAGCAAACAATATCTTAGGAAATTTATCGATATGCTTGCTACGTGAACATAGAAAATAATGGGACCGAGTTCTACCACAAGTTAAATTTGCTTACAATGATTCACCCAACAGAAGTATAGGAAAGAGCCCATTTCAAATAATGTATGGTATGTGTTATCACTCAGGTTGTCCCTAGGCTCCTAATAGGGATACGGCCGAGGTAACCACAAACCAATCTTTGGATTGCAGGTTCTAGCCCACCTGCAATCGGAGAGGGCTCTCTCCTTATGATTCAACCTTTGTTGATGATTTTAGGCTAGCTTTCTGGCTTCAAGGGAGTGTTGTTGGTGGTTGGATGGAGGGTAGGATTCTCGAACAAAGAGGCAAGGTAGAGTGTGATAACTTTCGAACCATTGGGCATGGAGTCACAGATTGAGGCTTGCGAGCGTTTCCTTGGTCACAAGGGGATACGGAGCGGGATAGCCACACAGGATACAATTATCGGTCTGCTGAAATTATGGAATAAACATCAGGGATGAAAGGCAAAGGAGAATCATTTCATCATGCTGAAAAAGAGGAGAAATGGATGAATGGGATCCAGGAGAAATTAAGAATTCCTAAACATGAACTCATATGTGAAAGAAACAGCGTAAACAAGATCATTTAAGTATACATGCTCATAACTATTTCTGAAGAAAACATTGAGAAACGCAGAAATTGAACTTAAGGTGTATCAAAACAAATCTTAAGCTATTCTTTTTTTCTGCAATTTAGAAGGCGGAACGGTGGTAAAAACATAAAAGTAAACAGAGGAGAGAAACACTTATTGAATCATGTAGAGACGCAGGAATTCCGTAATCATTCCTTGGCCAAGAGAAAACATCAAGTAGTTTCGCAATCCATGCTTTCAGAAATCTTTGATTATGGAAATTATGACAGTTACAGTGCGAGTCTCTGTTCGGAGAAAATGCTGGAAAGGAAACTGACCAAATACTACTACCAACCAACCAACCCCTCACAACCTTGTTCAGGGTGGTATTTATAAGTAAAATATCAGAAAGACATCATTACAACCGACCTAAAACAGGTATGCTAGAAAACTCTTCAAAAATCTAAGTGTCGCTGGAATTAAATGCAAGTAAATCTTTTTGGCTACGCTAGGGGCAGCTGAATCAGAAAAGGTGACAATGTGGCCCTTGGGGGCTAGATGCGGTGCTTCTGGAATGCTTGTGCTTTGGGAACTGCAGTTCTGCTCTGGTGTGAGTTAAATGTGCAATAATTATGATTTGAGAGTTTCAAGTGGCTTCGCCCTCTTTCTATGAATCTGCTGGAAGATATTAAATGTTCTCCTGCTTCGGGCCGCTGCTCAAGATTTTCACTGATACTCTTTGACACGCTTGACGCCTGATGATTTGATCTGATACACTTTAAACTCTGTCATTGATTTGCTGTTGTCTTTAAACCGGATCATTTCGGCACGATCGGGCGATTTTCGGGCTTTTCGACGCACAAGGGGCTAAGAAATCGAAAGATTCCCCGAAGATTCCTCGAAACGGCCTATTTCCCATAGCGATGCGCGATTAGCACTTCGCGCTAATCACGCATCGAAAACTGCCTCTGTTTCTTGTTTTGGAGCTCCGAAGTGCGATTTTTCTTCCTGCGCGAAGATTCGGCTTTCTGGTTGCTGACGTCAACATGACGTCGGCTGTACGGCAGATGACATCAGCTGTGGTGGGTCCCTAGTACAGAATGACATGGCGAGGTGCTGACATAGGAGGTAATGCGATGAATTAGCTCTGATGCGATCGTAATATCGCATCGACGGGGAATGGAGGGTGCTTGAGTTGGGCATTTGGCGCTTGCGGCCGCCAACCGCCGATATCGCGATATTGCGTCGGGTGGTGATGGATGGGTCATAACTTGCATGGAGGGGAAAGTGCGATCTTGCGATGCGACCTGGCTTTAAGGTTCTGCGGAGTGTAAGGTTTTGGGCGGAAAGAGCAAGTAGGTGGGTGCTAAGGGCATTTTGAGGTTTCGGAAGGGGTCCGATTACCTGAGAGGATTTTATACTCTGGAAGGAGTCCATTGTATCTAGGAGATGGTTTGGAGGTTAAGGGTTCTTGCTTAGTTTCAGGTAAACTGAGCAATTCTCGGGGGTGCTTATGGCTATTTTCAACCAGGGAGAGGGATATTACGTAGGGGAAATTTACTTAATATTAATAGGGGGACGGGAAGAATAGGGAGCTAGATAATAATGTTAGTGGTTAATATGGAGGTGGTAAGAAAGCGCTAAGTTCAGGCGAGCTTAGGCCATTATAAGGGGGGGAACCATTCTTTAGAGAAAGTATGGAACAACTTTGAGTGAAGTAGATCTTTACTCAAGCTAGTGTTATGAAAATGATTGAACTTAAGAGGAGTCAAGCAGATCTTGACCTCTTTTGGGGAAGTTAGTTAATGATTGGGGAAAGAAGAGAAGGGGAGTTAGTTATACCTCTTTTGAGCTTCTCGCATAGAACTTCTTGCTGATTGTGTCCTGAATGAGATGACACCTGAAAGTCTGGAACTGATCAGTAATTAGGATTCGACAACCTCAGAACTACCTACCCAGCCTACTTACCTAGCATTTTTTCTTCTTTTGATTTGGGTGCACTTAGACTTGCAAACCCATCATTCATTTTTCTTTTGATGCTTTCCTATATACATACTACCCTCATTTCTTCCAAGGGCCCAGATTAAGCTGTTGGGCTCCTCTGCTTCTCTACCTATCTAAGAATCTGCCAAGATTAAACTGTTTGGACAGATTTGCATTCTCTACATTCTAAAACAGGAAATTTAAACCTAGGGAGACCAAGATTAGACTGTTTGGACTTCCCTTTAACTGAAACTTTGGCGATACCGGGATAAATTTACAAAATTTGGAAGGCAATTGAATGAACTTGAAGTAGCCTTCTTCGTTTGGAGACTGTTAAGCAAATATGGAGCATTGCAGTATGCAAAGTATGACATATTTGGCCTGTAAAATGTCAATCATGAAATATGAATCACCTGCTGCAGCAGGAGGCTAACAGTGGATCCACTTGGGGATGGCTTCTCCTTGCGAGAAGTCAAGAACAATAGGTCAGAATGCCTTGGTATTTAGTTGGCTGTCTTCTGTAAAGCGCCGCCTGCTTTCTTCTGCGTGCTTTAGTATTATAAACTCTGAAAAGGACAAAGACTGATATACACAACTATGTACAAACCAACCACCATCTGCGTTCTTTAAGCAGGGGGATCATTGTAGTGCTTCAACATCCGGCCATTGACCGGGCCTTCTTCGGCTGTGCTGTCATCATGAGATTTGAGAAAGTAGGTGTTATTACCTTGGATAGTGCTGATAATGTATGGACCTTTCCACAAAAATTGAATTTTGCGTGCTTGCCCTTATCTTCTCTTCGTGCATCCCATCTTAGAACTTTGTTGCCTACCCAGAAATCCTCTGCTTTAGTCTTCTTATCAAACATTTTCTTGAGTTTTTCCTGTAGACCCTGAGCTCTGTTGAAAACTTCTTCTCTGGTTTGCTGAAGGTGAATGGTCTGATTAATTCTTCTTTGCATGTCATTTGGTTCAGCCTGAATTTCCTGCAACAGTTTGATAGTAGGTATGCCCAGGGATGAAGGAAACTTGGCTTCCATGCCATATACAAGTTCATAGGGGCTCCTCCCAATAGATTTTTTGGTGGACAGTCAGTCTGCCCATAGGGCATTGGTCAGCTTTTTGTGCCAGTTCTTTTTGTTTTCTTCTAGCATCTTCTTTATGATATTGATGAGGCTCTTGTTGGAAGACTCGACCAAGCCATTACCTTGCGGGTAATAAGCTGTGGAGTGACCTAAGGTAATGTGGTATTTGAGGAAAAAGTTAATGATTTTTTTAGATTTGAAAGTAGCAGTGTTGTTGGTAATGATTTTCTCCGGGCAGCCAAATCTAGAAAGGATGTTGCTCTCAAGGAATTGGATAATGGTGGAGTCACTGGCTTGTCTAGACGGGATGGCTTCAATCCATTTGGTGAAGTAGTCGGTGGCTGTTAGAATCCATTTGTGTTGGCTTGAGGAAGAGGGATGGATTTCTCCAATGAAGTCAAGACCCCATTGTTGAAAAGGTTTCTCGGTTGAAATGGGCTTTAGGGGCAAGGGAAATAGCTTTCTCTTTCCTTCAAAGATTTGGCATTTGTGGCATGAGGCGGTAAATTTCTTAACATCTGCAAATAAAGAAGGCCAGTAATAACTAGCTCGTAAGATCTTGTCAGCTGTGGATTTCCAATATAAGTGTCCTCCGCAGTCACCTGCATGAAATTCTTTCATGACGTTGTTAGTTTCATTTATAGTTAAACATTTAATCAAAACACCTTCATAATTTTTCCAAAACAAAGCATCATCTATGACACAGAAATTTGATGATTTCATCCTTAAAATTCTTTTCTTGGTTCTAGACAATCCTGGGGGAGCGCACAGGTTTAACAATACAAAGCAAATATCAGCGTACCAAGGGGATTGTATGAAGGTTTCACTGATCTATGGAGTCGCCAGCTTCGATTCATCGTCCAGTTGATTAATGTCTAATGCTTGGAAGTTTGTTTCAGACATTAGCTTAGCTAGCCCTTGTCCTTTTATGAGCTTGGTGGGCTTTATCTCAATGTCGTATTCAAGGATGCTAGCAATCCATTTGGCTCTTCTGCTTTTCAATCCCTCTTGAGTTAGTATATCCTTCACAATAGCATTAGGGACATAGGCGATCACATGGGAGTACAAGATGTAAATTCTGAAGTCTTTGATGGCTTTGACTAGGGCGTAGGCTCACTTCTCCATAATCTGAAATTTTAGGGGTGCGTCTCTCAAAGCTCGACTGAAGAATGCAATTGGTTTCTCGTTGCCCTGATCATCTTTCTGTAGAAGGACCGCGGCTATGGTGTGTTCAAATGCGAAGGAAAAAATGATAAAATCTCTGTCAAATTGAGGACTAGTGAGGACAAGTGTTTGAGTTAGGGCAGTTTTTATACTCTCGAAAGCTTGCTTGGCCTCAAGAGACCATCTTACTTTGGCGTCCTTTTTTAGCATGTTGCTCAATAGCCTTACTAGCTTGGCTAAATTTGGGATAAATCTCCTCAGGAAGTTGATCTTTCCGAGGAATGCTTGCAATCCTTTCGTGTTTCTTGGGTAAGGGATTTGGAGGATAGCTTGAATTCTTTCTGGGTCAATGATCCCATCTTTTGATATTATATGCCCTAAAAGCTTGCCTTCCTCCAGGGCAAATAGAGACTTCTTAGGGTTCAAGGAAATGCCGTATTTCTTGCATGTGATGAAAATTTTCCTTAAGTGCTTAAGGTGTTGTCGATCGGATTTGGAAAATGGGGTCAGGTCATCCAAGTAAACTACAAGGAAATCGTGTATCTCCTTGGCAAACACAATATCCATTGCCCTTTGAAAGGTAGCGCCGGCATTTTTCAGCCCAAAAGGCATTTTAACGTACTTGAACGTTCCCCAGGGTGTGGTAAAAGCTGTTTTGTCCTGATTGTCTGGGTGAACAAGGATTTGATTAAATCCTGAGAATCCATCTAGTAGAGAGATCCTAGAGGAACCCACTACTCTTTGCAAGATATGATCCATTTTGGGTAACGGGTAGTGGTCTTTTAGAGAGACCTGATTTAAATTTCTCAAATCTACACATAGTCTTATCTCTCCTGTTTTCTTTCTGGTGGGAACTAAGTTAGACACCCATTCAGAGAATCTGATGGGCGCAATGATACCTGCTTCAAACATTCTTTTTATCTCTTTTTCAATCAAAGGAAGAAGCATGGGGTTGATTCTTCTGAGTTTTTGTTTGAACGGTTTCTGATTTGGTTTTAGGGAATGGTATGCTGGATTACTGAAGTGTCATAGGACTTTAAGTCCTCATAACTCCAGGCAAATACATCTTGAAATTATTTGAACAGATCCACATATTTCGGTTTTTGGTCAGGAGGCATATTTTTGGATAGTTTAATCATTCTGGGATGTTTTGCTGTTCCTATGTTGTGTTCTTCTATGGCGGCATTCAAAGGTTCTATCTTTGGTTTTTTGGCCACATCATTGTCATCAAACATGTCTTCCAATGGAGTAAGGCCGGTAGGCAGAACATTTCCTTTTAGGTCAATAAACTCGTCTTTTACTTCGGCTGCCTTATGTGAACAAAGCTGTTTCAGTTGGCCTATGTTTGTAGTGTCAAAAATAGTTGGGATTAGTATTTGTTTAGCCGTGGTAGCTGTTACGGTCAGGTGGTTTTCTTCTGCTAACTGTTGTGATTCGGCTATCGCATCCATGTCAATGTTTGTGCTAGAGAATTCGTCCTCCAGAGTCAAAAAATTGTTAATCTGGGCATCATCTTGGAATACCTGCCAATTCTCGACATTGTTAGGGACTGAAGGTCTGTGTTTTATTTCAGCAGTGAAGTGGTGACTCGGTCCAAAGGGAAGCCTACATGTGCTAGTGAAGGTGGCTAGGCTATGGGCATGAATATTAGGATCTCGTGCGATTTTGGCTAGCTCAAAATTACTGAAGGCGCTAAGCAATTCGCTGGCAGCGGCTTTGTAAGCTCTCATTCTACTATCATTAGCGACAAAGTTGCCCTTGATCTGTTGTATGATCAGATCCGAATCACCTAGGATGGAAATGGTGGTAGCTCCCAGGTTTTTGAGTAACTTGAGACCTAAGAGAAGAGCTTCATACTCTGCCATATTGTTTGTACATCTAAAATTGAGTCTATAGGCATGGCCTTGTGCGTGATTCTCGTGAGTATTGTAAATCCACACTCCAACCCCTGCTCCTAACTTGTTAATTGCACCATCAAACTCTAAATACCACATGGCTTCTCGTCCGAGGTGTGTATCGAGAATTCTAGTGGTATGTGGAGCGAATGAGCTGATGATTTCTGTTTCGGGATTTTCTTCTTGCCCTGCATTGGTTGCCTTGGCTGTTGGGACAATTTCATGGGTATTGGCCATTGGTCTCTTGTTGATATTGGTTCCTTGCTCCAGAGAGGACGGTTTGTCATGAGTTGGCGGGCTAGTGTCATCATTAAACAAAATAAAAGAATCCATATCAGAATGGATTGAGTATATTGGGAAATTTTGGGGTTTCTCCTCGCTACTTACCACATACTTCATTAATGTTTCTCTATAAAGCCTCTTTGGTTGCCCAAAGACTGATATGGTGGCGTATGAGAGGTCGAGTTGAAGGGATCCTTGCAAATTTTCTCCCCATGATCTGGATAGCAGCATGCCATATTTTGTGGGGATGTCAGCAACTACTACGTCCATTAAGATTGTCTTGTTGGGAAATTGTACTAGGGAGACACAAAGGTCTTTGATTAGGCCTAGACATTTGACCTGGCTTGAATCAAACGAATATAGATCTTTATAGGGTCTGGTGACATCGAGATTCAACCTTTCCATTACAGCTTTGGGCATGAGGTTATGTGAGGCGCCTGAGTCAACCATAGCATTGTGCAGTATCTTATCATGTATGTGCAGGCTGACATAGAAAGGTGGAACAGGTCCGTATGTTGTTTTTCCGTCAACTTCTGGCCCGAACAGTAGTTCAAGGGTGTCATCTAAAACGTTCACATAATCCCTAACTTCCAACAATTGAAGTGATTTTTGAATTTGTTGTCTATATACATCATGCTTAACCAGTTCTGAGAGGGGAATGGAGATCTTGAGTTTTCCAATTTCTGTTTCTAAACTGAATGGTTTTTCCACTGGGTTTCGGGCATTGACACTGGTAAACTTTTCTTTTTCAGGCATACTCTCTGTATTTTCTTTTGGAGCGTCCGTATCACGGTGTATGACTGTCTGTGGTATCTCTGTTCTGGGAAGATTTTCGGGAATGCTCTTCAGATCATTTTCTGGATGGGAGGTAGGCAGAGGCTGCTCAATAGAACCATGTGTATCTGTTACATCTTCCACAATAACCTGATGAGGATTTGGGACATGGCTGTCAGTTGGTTGGCTGTTAGTGATCTTCCCTTTAGCTTTGTTGGGCTATTTGCTATCTTTTACTTTGCTAGGTTGAAGAACATCGACAGTCTGTGTTCTTAGTTTGTATTGCTTATGTACTTCGTATATAGCAATGTCATATCCTTTTTTAAAATCAAAGGACTCACCTGATTTGGTGCGGAATTGTTCTGTATCAAGATATGGTTGGTTTTCTTCCGTGAGGAAGGTTTGCTATTCATTTTCTGAATCAACCAAGCTCATTAGGGTCCCGTCTGTGGGCTCGGCGGATGTAGATGCCTCAGCATAGTTTTCTTGAAAAGGAGGTCTAATGTCGTGATCCTGACTGGCCCTACCCACGTTCAAGTTTTGGGTCTTTCTGAAGTTTGGGTTCCTTGTGGCATTGGGCTGTTGACTTTCCCATGAATTTTTCCTCTCAACATTGTCTAATCTGTCTCCCAGCCTATTCATGCTACTAACGACCGCATCTAGCTTCTGCTCGAAAGAGGAGGGTTCTTCTTTGAAAGTATTTCTTCTTTCAGTTCTAGTTCCGTTTCTTTTAGCAATTAGATTTTCTTCCACGCTCACTGCATCATCTTGCATTTCTGCGAGGCTTTGAGGGGCTCTTTCCCTTAATTGATACGCCATCTCGGCATCAAAACCATCCGGGAATTTGTATAATGCGAGGTCGGGTGGAGGTCTTAAATTCGGTGGTATTGCATTGTAAACATTGTTAAATCTGGCGCAGTAATCCAGAACAGCTTCCCTAGGTCCTCTCTTGATAGTATCATACTCGGATAGTATGTGCAGGGGGTCCTTCTTTTTCTCCCATCTATTAATGAATGTCTGGTATAAGGCTTCCAGGTTTAGTATAGAATTAGGTGGAAGTGCCCTAAACCAGGTTCTGAAATCACCTGTCAAACTTTGGACAAATATTTTCATTCTTACACTCTCATCATCTATCTCATAACTCTCGAAATAATCCTGCATTTTCTTTGTATGTTGTAGGGCGGTGCAGGAGGTTGTGCCATCGAAATAAGTGATTTTCGATTGGTAGTCCTGAGGCATAGCCCCGGGATTAACATGTAATTGTAATGGTGCATATCTAGCCATGATGATGGGAATGAACGGAACACCTAGGGCGACGGGGATTACAGGAATAACAGGGGAAGAAGGAGTAGTAGAGGTGGTAGGGATATGGGATATAGGTGTGGCGGAGCTACTTGGAGAAGGGGGTGATGAGGCAGGGGAACTCTGGGTCGACCAGAATAAAACTTTGACAGGGGTTGGTACAACGATTGGCTGAACTGTTTCAGGACTAACAAGGGTTTGGCAATCTTTTTGTTTTTGTTTTCTGATGATTTTGGGAATTAGATTTGGATTTTCAATGATGGGTGGGTTGTTTGGGTCGGGATTTGATCGTGTATTACACGTTTGTTTGTTAGGAGCCAGCTTCTAATATATCTTCGGAAATTTTCTAAAAAATGCAACAACACAGGTCGGCCGAGCCTTTCACAAGTCGGTTTCTTCCTCTATAGAGCTGCAGACTGGTTTAATGAATTTATCTGAAGAGATCCCCAGTGGAGTCACCATTATGTTATCACTCAGGTTGTCCCTAGGCTCCTAATAGGGATACGACCGAGGTAACCACAAACCAATCTTTGGATTGCAGGTTCTAGCCCACCTGCAATCAGAGAGGGCTCTCTCCTTATAATTCAACTTTTGTTGATGATTTTAGGCTAGCTTTCTAGCTTCAAGGGAGTGTTGTTTGTGATTGGATGGAAGGTAGGATTCTCGAACAAAGAGGCAAGCTAAGGTGTGATAAGCTTCGAACCATTGGGCATGGAGTCACAGATTGAGGCTTGCGAGCGTTTTCTTGGTCACAAGGGGATACGGAGCGGGATAGCCACACAGGATACAATTATCGGTCTGCTGAAAGTATGGAATGAACATCAGGGATGAAAGGTAAAGGAGAATCATTTCATCATGCTGAAGAAGAGGAGAAATGGATGAATGGGATCCAGGAGCAATTAAGAATTCCTAAACATGCACTCATATGTGAAAGAAACAACGTAAACAAGATCATTTAAGTATACATGCTCATAACTATTTCTGAAGAAAACATCGAGAAACGCAGAAATTGAACTTAAGGTGTATCGAAACAAATCTTAAGCTATTCTTTTTTTCTGCAATTTAGAAGGCGGAACGGTGGTAAAAAAACATAAAAGTAAACAGAGGAGAGAAACACTTATTGGATCATGTAGAGACACAAGAATTCCGTAATCATTCCTTGGCCAAGAGAAAACATCAAGTAGTTTCGCAACCCATGCCTTCAGCAATCTTTGATTATGGAAATTATGACAGTTACAGTGCGAGTCTCTACTCGGAGAAAATGCTGGAAAGACGACTGACCAACTACTACTACCAACCAACCAACCCCTCACAACATTGTTCAGGGTGGTATTTATAGGCAAAAATATCGGAAAGACATCATTACAACCGACCTAAACAGGTCTGCTAGAAACTCTTCAAAAATCTAAGTGTTGCTGGAATTAAATGCAAGTAAATCTTTTTGGCTGCGCTAGTGGCAGCTGAATCAGAAAAGGTGACAATGTGGCCCTTGGGGGCTAGATGCAGTGCTGCTGGAATGATTGTGCGTTGGGAACTGCAGTTCTGCTCTGGTGTGAGTTAAATGTGCAATAATTATGATTTGAGAGCTTCAGGTGGCTTCGCCCTCTTTCTATGAAACTGCTGGAAGATATTCAATGTTCTGCTGCTTCGAGCCGCTGCTCAATATTTTCACTGATACTCTTTGCCGCTACATTGACGGCTTCCGCCGTCAACTGATACTCTTTGACACGCTTGATGCCTGATGATTTGATCTAATACACTTTAAACTCTGTGATTGATCTGCTGCTGTCTTTGAACCGGATCATTTCGGCACGATCAGGCGATTTTCAGGCTTTTTGGCGCACAAGGGCTAAGAAATCAAAAGATTCCCCGAAGATTCCTCGAAACGGCCTATTTCCCATAGCGTCGAAAACTGCCTCTGTTTATTTTTCTTGAGCTCCGAAGTGCGATTTTTCTTCCTGCGCGAAGTTTCGGCTTTCTGGCTGCTGACGTCAGCATGACGTCGGCTGTACGACGGATGACGTCAGCTGTGGTGGGTCCCTGGTACAGGATGACATGGTGAGGTGCTAACACTGGAGGTAATGCGATGAACTATCTCCGATGCGATCGCAACATCGCATCGGCGGGGAATGCAGGGTGCTTATGTTGGGCATTTGGCGCTTGCGACCGCCGACCGCCGATATCACGATATCGCATCGGGTGGTGACGGATGGGTCATAACTTGCATGGAGGGGAAAGTGTGATGTTGCGATGCGACCTGGCTTTAAGGTTTTGCGGAGTGTAAGTTTTGGGCGGAAAGAGCAAGTAGGTGGGTGTTAAGGGCATTTTGAGGTTTCAGAAGGGGTCAGATTACCTGAGAGGGATTTTATACTTTGGAAGGAGTCCATTGTATCTGGGAGATGGTTTGGAGGTCAAGGGCTCTTGCTTAGTTTCTGGTAAACAGAGCAATTCCCGGGGGTACTTATGGTTATTTTTCAACCAGGGGGAGGGATATGTATATAGGGGATATTTTCTTAATATTAGTAAGGGGATGGGGAAATATAGGGAGCTAAATAATAATGTTAGTGGTTAATATGGAGGTGGTAAGAAAGCGCTAAGTTCAGGAGAGCTTAGGCTGCTACAAAGGGGTAGGACCATTCTTTAGAGAAAGTTTGGAACAACTTTGAGTGAAGCAGATCTTTACTCAAGCTAGTGATATGAAAATGATTGAACTTAAGAGGAGTCAAGCAGATCTTGACCTCTCTTGGGGAAGTTAGTTAATGATTGGGGAAAACAGAGAAGGGGAGTTAGTTATACCTCTTTTGAGCTTCTCGCATAGAATTTCTTGCTGACTGTGTCCTGAATGAGATGACACCTGAAAGTCTGGAACTGATCAGTAATTAGGATTCAGCAACCTCAGAACTACCTACCCAGCGTGCTTACCTAGCATTTTTCTTCTTTTGATTTGGGTGCACTTAGACTTGCAAACCCATCATTCATTTTTCTTTTGATGCTTTCCTATCTACATACTACCCTTATTTCTTTCGAGGGCCTAGATTAAGTTGTTGGCCTCCTCTGCTTCTCTAACTATCTAAGAATTTGCCAAGATTAACCTGTTTGGACAGATTTGCATTCTCTACATTCTAAAACAGGAAATTTAAACCTAGGGAGACCAAGATTAGACTGTTTGGACCTCCCTTTAACTGAAACATTGGCGATACCGGGATAACTTTACAAAATTTGGAAGGCAATTGAATGAACTTGAAGTAGCCTTCTTTGTTTGGAGACTGTTTAAGCAAATATGGAGCATTGGAGCAAGCAGAGTACGACATATTTGGCCTGTAAAACATCAATCATGAAATATGAATAACCTACTGCAGTAGGAAGCTAATAGTGGCTCCACTTGGGGATGGCTTCTCCTTGCGAGAAGTCAAGAACAGTAGGTCAGAACGCCTTGGTCTTTAGTTGGCTGTCTTCTGCAAAATTGTTTTCTCCCGCTGCCTTATTCTTCCTACCTACCTTCCCTAACCAGCACTTACTTTGCCGTTAGGTGAGATCAAACAACCAGTGCAGCCACTTAAGCAACTGAGAGATAAGATGAACTTGCTGACTGATGGTCTCTGAGCATACAAGCATCATTTGGGTATATGCCCTCATAATCAAAATTGTGGCATATAACGGTTGTTGTTGATGAATTTGGTCTTCACTGAGACAACATGCTAAAGAACTTGGATCAAATAGAAGTTCCATGTATTTTGCAATAGGATCAATAAATTCATCATGTGAGAGAACTTCTTCTGGGTCTTCTTGATCAGATGGAGCGGCTGCGTCCTCGGTGGTAAGCGTGGCAGCTAACCCTTATGTCTCTGTTTTGAAAATAGAATCATGCAGAGTTTGTAAGTCCGCAGGTAGCAGTATTTCCTCCTGGGTCTGGGAAGGAAGACTTCGGCATGATTCTGGGTATTCTTGGTCAGATGGAGTAGTTGCATCTTCGGTAATGAGCCTAGCAGCTAGTCCTTCTGTCCCTGTCTTGATAATAGAATCATACAGAGTCTGCAAGTCGGCAGGTAACAGTATTTCCTCCTGATTTGGAGAAGGGAGACTTCGGCATGATTCCGGGCCTTCTCGGTCAGATGGAGTAGTTGAATCTTTGGTAATGAGCCTAGCAGCTAGTCCTTCTGTCTTTGCCTTGAAACCCAGATCATACTCAAACTGTAAATCACGAGATAGCATTATTTCCCTGTGGACTGGGGGAGGAAGATTTTGGTAAAACTCCCTAGGGTCGCGGAAATTATACGATTGTATCTGAGCTTCCAAGAGTTCAATTTCATTCTCATATTTTTCAGCAACTAACTCAAGGAAAAGTTTATTCTGGCCGCCTGGTATTTTTGACAACACTGCTCTGAAAAATTCTTCATTAAGCTCAAACTCTGATAAAATTTCTCTGCATTTATCTAAAGCTTCATCAAATGGGAGATCCTCCCAGAACTCGGTCATTCTCTCATACTGTTAATACTTGGGAACATGGAGTACTTTGTCTGTAAAATTGGTTCGTTCCTTAATGGAACCTTTGATTGAAATTGAAGTGGAGTCGCTAGGTGGATGTTTAGACTTTGAAGTGCCTGATCTCTGTCCACCATCACAGATCAAAACTAGGCTTGACAAACTATGAAAAACAGGAGCCCTTTCTCCAGTGGGGTTTACAAAAATGAACAAAGCGCTTGAATCCCCAGTGGAGTACACAGGTACAGGTCGACCGAGGTTTTTACAAGTCGGTTTCTTCCTCTGTAGAGCTGCAAACTGGTTTAATGAATTTATCTAAGGAGGTCCGCAGCGGAGTCGCCATTATGTTATCACTCAGGTTGTCCCTAGGCTCCTAATAGGGATACCGCCGAGGTAACCACAAACCAATCTTTGGATTGCAGGTTCTAGCCCACCTGCAATCGAAGAGGGCTCTCTCCTTATGATTCAACTTCTGTTGATGATTTTAGGCTAGCTTTCTGGCTTCAAGGGAGTGTTGTTTGTGATTGGATGGAAGGTAGGATTCTCGAACAAAGAGGCAAGGTAAGGTGTGATAAGTTTCAAACCATTGGGTATGGAGTCACAGATTGAGGCTTGCGAGCGTTTTTTTGGTCACAAGGGGATATGGAGCGGGATAGCCACACAGGATACAATTATCAGTATGCTGAAAGTATGGAATGAACATCAGGGATGAAAGGCAAAGGAGAATCATTTCATCATGCTGAAGAAGAGGAGAAATGGATGAATGGGATCCAAGAGCAATTAAGAATTCCTAAACATGCACTCATATGTGAAAGAAACAGTGTAAACAAGATCATTTAAGTATACATGCTCATAACTATTTCTGAAGAAAACATCGAGAAACACAGAAATTGAACTTAAGGTGTACCGAAACAAATCTTAAGCTATTCTTTTTTTCTGCAATTTAGAAGGTGGAACGGTGGTAAAAAACATAAAAGTAAACAGAGGAGAGAAACACTTATTGGATCATGTAGAGACGCAGGAATTCCGTAATCATTCCTTGGCCAAGAGAAAACACCAAGTAGTTTCGCAACCCATGCCTTCAGCAATCTTTGATTATGGAAATTATGACAGTTACAATGCGAGTCTCTGCTTGGAGAAAATGCTGGAAAGACGACTGACCAACTACTACTACCAACCAACCAACCCCTCACAACATTGTTCAGGGTGGTATTTATAGGAAAAAATATCGGAAAGACATCATTACAACCGACCTAAACAGGTCTGCTAGAAAACTCTTCAAAAATCTAAGTGTTGCTGGAATTAAATGCAAGTAAATCTTTTTGGCTGCGCTAGTGGCAGCTGAATCAGAAAAGGTGACAATGTGGCCCTTGGGGGCTAGATACGGTGCTGCTGGAATGATTGTGCTTTGGGAACTGCAGTTCTGCTCTGGTGTGAGTTAAATGTGCAATAATTATGATTTGAGAGCTTCAGGTGGCTTCGCCCTCTTTCTATGAAACTGCTGGAAGATATTAAATGTTCTGCTGCTTCGGGCCGTTGCTCAAGATTTTCACTAATACTCTTTGCCGCTACATTGATGGCTTCCGCCGTCGACTGATACTCTTTGACACGCTTGACGCCTGATGATTTGATCTAATACACTTTAAAATCTGTCATTTATCTGTTGCTGTCTTTGAACCGGATCATTTCGGCACGATCAGGCGATTTTCGGGCTTTTCGACGCACAAGGGCTAAGAAATCAAAATATTCCCCGAAGATTCCTCGAAACGGCCTATTTCCCATAGCGATGCACGATTAACACTTCGCGCTAATCACGCATCGAAAACTGCCTCTGTTTCTTGTTCTAGAGCTCCGAAGTGCGATTTTTCTTCCTACGCGAAGTTTCGGCTTTCTGGCTGCTGACGTCGGCTGTACGGCAGATGACGTCAGCTGTGGTGGGTCCCTGGTACAGGATGACATGGTGAGGTGATAACACTGGAGGTAATGCGATGAACTATCTCCGATGCGATCGCAACATCACATCGATGGGGAATGGAGGGTGCTTATGTTGGGCATTTTGCGCTTGCGACCGCCGACCACCGATATCGTGATATCGCGTCGGGTGGTGACAGATGGGTCATAACTTGCATGGAGGGGAAAGTGTGATGTTGCGATGCGACCTGGCTTTAAGGTTCCGCGGAGTGTAAGTTTTGGGCATAAAGAGCAAGTAGGTGGGTGTTAAGGGCATTTTGAGGTTTCGGAAGGGGTCTGATTACCTGAGAGGGATTTTATACTCTGGAAGGAGTCCATAGTATCTGGGAGATGGTTTGGAGGCCAAGGGATCTTGCTTAGTTTCTGGTAAACAGAGCAATTCCTGGGAGTACTTATGGTTATTTTTCAACCAGGGGGAGGGATATGTATATAGGGGATATTTACTTAATATTAGTAAGGGGATGGGGAAATATAGGGAGCTAAATAATAATGTTAGTGGTTAATATGGAGGTGGTAAGAAAGCGCTAAGTTCAGGAGATCTTAGGCTACTACAAGGGGGTAGGACCATTCTTTAGAGAAAGTTTGGAACAACTTTCAGTGAAGCAGATCTTTAGTCAAGCTAGTGTTATGAAAATGATTGATCTTAAGAGGAGTCAAGCAGATCTTGACCTCTCTTGGGGAAGTTAGTTAATGATTGGGGAAAACAGAGAAGGGGAGTTAGTTATACCTCTTTTGAGCTTCTCGCATAGAATTTCTTACTGACTGTGTCCTGAATGAGATGACACTTGAAAGTCTGGAACTGATCAGTAATTAGGATTCAACAACCTTAGAACTACCTACCCAGCCTGCTTACCTAGCATTTTTTCTTCTTTTAATTTGGGTGCACTTAGACTTGCAAACCCATCATTCATTTTTCTTTTGATGCTTTCCTATCTACATACTACCCTTATTTCCTCCGAGGGCCCAGATTAAGCTGTTGGCCTCCTCTGCTTCTCTAACTATCTAAGAATCTGCCAAGATTAAACTGTTTGGACAGATTTGCATTCTCTACATTCTAAAACAGGAAATTTAAACCTAGGGAGACCAAGATTAGACTGTTTGGACCTCCCTTTAACTGAAACATTGGTGATACCAGGATAACTTTACAAAATTTGGAAGGCAATTGAATGAACTTGAAGTAGCCTTCTTCGTTTGGAGACTGTTTAAGCAAATATGGAGCATTGCAGCAAGCAGATTACGACATATTTGGCCTGTAAAACGTCAATCATGAAATATGAATAACTTGCTGCAGCAGGAAGCTAACAAAAACCATGTTCCAACATGAATGAATCAAATGTCTTGTACCATTGTCGAGGTGCGTATTTCAACCCATAGAGACTCTTCTTCAGCCTACAAACAAGGCCTGCTTTTCCTTTTTCTATGAAGCCTTCTGGCTACTCCATATAAATTTCTTCCTGCAATTCACCATCAAGGAAAGCAATTTTTACATCTAGCTATTCACATTCTAGGTCGAAAGCAGCAACTAGACCAAGAATGATTCTAATGGATGAAATTTTAACAACAGGTGAGAAAATTTCAGTGAAGTAAATACCTTCTTTTTGGGCAAAACCTTTCACCACCAGTCTTGCTTTATACCTCTCATTCATTTCATCACCTTCATGCTTAATCTTGTACACCCGTTTGTTTTGTAGAGCCTTTCTACCTTTTGGGAGGTTTACCAACTCTCAAGTTTTATTTTCCTGCAAAGAGTTCATTCTTCTTCCATTTCTTTCTTCCATTCTTTACTGTGCTTGACTTTACAAGCTTCTTGAAAACAATTAGGTTCACCTTCATCAGTCAATAAAATATAGTTTGAAGGAGGATACCTTTGTGAAGGCTTATGAGACCTAGAAGATCTGCAAACCAACTGTGGTGGTGCATTATTAGGTTGAATCTCCTGTAAAGGTTCCTGCAAGATTTCTTCTTGTTATTGTTCATTATTTTCGACTTGTTGTTCTTCGTGCTCCTGAATTCACTGTTCATTTTCTTGTATTGGTGTTATGTTTTCCTGTTGCTTTTCAAACCTAATAATAACCTTCTTGACCTCCAACTCACCTATAGTCCTCTTGAACATTTATGACTTATTAAATATAACATCCCTGCTTCTAATAATTTTATGTTTGACTCGATCAAATAGATGATAACCAAGATCTTCATCCGCATATCCCAAAAAAATGCATTTCATAGATTTATCGTCTAGATTAATTCTATTTTCTTTGGGAATATGTACGAATTCTTTACATCCAAAGATTTTCAAGTGAGAGTAATTCAAATTCTTACCAGTGCAAACTTCTTTAGGGATACCGCCATCGAAAGCTGTAGTTGGATATCTATTTATAAGGTAGCAAGCGGTCCTGACTGCTTCAACCCAAAAATTCTTCTCCAAACCGAAATTGGACAACATACTTTGCACCTTTTCCATAATGGTGTGATTCACCCTTTCGGTTACACCATTATGTTGATGAGTACCAGGCACAGTCTTCTCATGCTTTATGCCAAGCCTGTTACAATATTCATTAAATGCATTTGAGAAATATTCTCCACCATTATATGTTCTTAAGCAATTCAGAAATTTGTTAGTCTCTCTTTCAACAACAACATGGAATTTTTGAAATATTCCAAACAATTCACTTTCATTTTTCATAGGATATGCCCAAACCTTCCTGGATGCATCATCTATAAATGTTACAAAATATGATATTCCTCCTAAGGATTTGATGTAACAGGCCCAAAAACATCCGAGTGTACCAATTCTAACATATTTTTCTTTCTGTCATGGCCGCCTCTAAGGAATGAAACCCTTCTTTGTCTACCATATATACAATGCTCACAAAGATCAAGATTGTAGGATTTCAAACTTGGCAATAAATTTTTACCAACAAGGATTTTTAACCCCTTCTCGCTCATGTGACTCAAATTCGTATGCCACATATCTGTTGAATTTCCTTCTTTTGTGACAGTAGCCAAATCGGATTTTCCTATCAGTGTCTTCAATGTGTATAATGTTCCTGTCTTGGGTACTTTGGCCACGATCAATGTACCTTTGCTAATTTTCCAGCCTCCTTTTCCAAAGCTTGTCAAATAGCCTTCATCATGCAATCGTCCCATAGAGATTAAACTCATGTGCATTTCTGGTACATTCCTAACCTATTTCAACAATATATCTTGTCCATCTTTCATCCTGATATGGACATATCCCACTCTAACAATACTACAAAAATGATTATTCACCAAATGCATTCTACCATAATCACCGAGATTATATGAAACAAAACTATCTTTGCATGCGGTTACATGGTGAGATTCCCTAGAGTCAAGGATCCAATCAAAGCTATTGCTAGATGTATATACACATGCATCCTCTACTGAAACAGTAAATAACACATCACCATCTGTGGCTACAGCAGTAGTCTCACCTTCATTTGTGCTGGATGACTTGTGATTTGTACTAGACAGTCTCTGATCCTTTTGTCCTTTCATCCAGAATCGACATTCTTTCTTCATGTGCCCATGTTTGCCACAATGAAAGCAGATGATCCTTCCTCTCCTTGATCTTGATCTGCCTCTCGATCTTGATCACCCTTGCCTGCCTCAATCCATTCTCCTACTGCGATCAGCTAGAGCTAAAGCCTCTCCTCCGTGGTTTTTCGTAATTGACTTGCGTCGCAGCTCCTCATTCATTAAACTGTTGCTGACATCATCAAACTTCAGGGTCCTTGTATTTGTTGAAGTGATCATAGTTACAATTAAATTTTCCCAGTTGTTTGGCATAGAACACATTAGCAAAATAGCTCTAATTTCATCATCTAAAATGATTTTAACAGAGGCAATTTGATTAGTAATAATATTAAATGCATTCAAGTGCTCAGCAACTAAAGCACCCTCCTTCATTTTGAGATTATAAAGCTTCTTCATCAAGAACACTTCGTTTGATGTTGTGTTCTTCTCATATAGATCATGGAGCTTCTTCCATAATCCTTCAGCCGTCTTTTCTTCGGACACATTGAAATAAACATTCTCTGCTAAATATTGACGGATTGTTGTAATCGCCTTTCTATCTAGCTTATTCCACTCTTCATTTGTCATTGATGAGGGTTTCTTTGTTGTGCCCTCAATTGGCAAGTACTGATCCTTTAAAATCAATATATCCTCCATTTGGGATTTCCATAGGGTAAAATTAGCCCCGCTCAACTTCTCCATATCTATAAGTGTTGTCTCCATTTTCAATCAAATTCATGCCCCAAAACACAGAAACTCCACTTAAAAATAAAACTTTAATTATTACTCTTTAAAATTTAATAATAATGACCTTCCTCATTTTAAAATACCATTTTCAAAATTCCTGCTCCTTCTTAAAATATACTTTTCAAAATTCCAACATATAATTATATATGTTTCATAATAAATATAAAAACATATATAATGTTTTAACCTTTTCACATTTCAAACACACATATGTTGGTTTGAGAGAAAAATTGACGTATACGTGCAAGCTTGATGTGAAAAGAAAATTACGAACACCACGTTTCAACTCCAAACTCCACGGATCTCCATGTTTCAAACTCCAGCAGCACATTTCAACATAGATCCATGACCTTGTTTTTCTTGCAGCAACTGTCTTTTAGTTCCAACATTCCTCAGCTATTTCCTGGATAGATCCTTCAACAACTCAAGAGGTAACAGCTAACGTTTTAATGAATGCTGCCAGAGTAAGGCGATAGGCGATGGCACTAAGCGGCTTTCATAGTGGATATTCGACCCTAGCTTTGATACCAGTTGTTAGATCAGAGCATAAATAACACAATGGATTTATACTTAGAGACTTAGATGGCAAAAGCAGAGAATAACTCATAGAGACAGACAAATGGAGAAACAACAAGATTACTCAGTCAGAAATAGCGGAATAGACAAAACAATCATTGGAGAACATGAATCACTTTGCATTACATAACAAGCTTGGGCCTTGGCTTGCTTTCCTTGGCCAGAGAAATTACAAATTTATGGAGGCAGAAGAAGGATCCAGAATCTTGTATGTGATTCAGATGGAGATCTCAAATGATCTAGAAATTAATGGCAGTGTTAAGATCTAGAAAGATCTAGAATCCTAGAGATCTAGAAAGATCTGATCTAGAAGGATCTAGAATCTTGCATGAATTTTGGCTTCACACTTAACACAATACAGGTCGTTCACACCACAGACGTTTGCCACTAATACAGGTCTCCTCACTTTCTATTGTCTTACACTTTTGTTGGTTTCTTGCTTCATGCAAACTACAAACAAAAGCAGACACCACAGATTTCCACATGTTTTTTCTTTTGGTGACAAGTCACACCACAAAACTCTGCAACAACCAGTAGCATATTCCCTTCAAACTTGAGCACACGGCTCTACATGGCATCATAGAGGAACAAGTTTCACAGTGCTACAAATCTCACACTCTTCCATGTGATCCGCGCTCTCTAGGATTAAACAACGCTCCACAACAACAACAAATGGATCATGAAATACTCACCACACCAGTGCACACGTAGATACGCTAACACATATAGGAGGTAACTCTTAGACAATCCACTTCAATCAAGTAGTGCTTCCTAAAATTGTTCTAATAGCGGTCTCTGCAACAACTTCTTCAAACAACGATTACTTGCACGGTCCGTGATCAACCAAACTCATTGTGCCCCTCCCAAGACCAAGATTAGCCCTCTTCATAGTGCTCAACATAGCAAAAGCCTACTTACCATAGTTACCAAGTTCTAATTTGAATTCGGATGATTCAAATTCCATAAGATAAGATAAAAGTTAGAATGGAAAAAATTCAATTCAAATAAAATTCGATAATAGACATAATAAAGGTTAGCGGGTTTTTTTTTAGTTTTCTTGTTAATTTATTTTGAATTTTGAATGATTTTTTTTAATTTGAAATAACACAACAATCTTACAAATAAAATTACTCCAAAAAATCTACTATTCATCTCGTCCCTCCAAAACTTCTCTTTTCCCAAAACATTGATGTCATGTTCTTCTTTAATTACTTCTCGTCTCTCCAAAACCTCTCTTTTCTCAAAACATTGATGTAATGTCCTTCTTTAATTTGAAACTAATTATATATATATATATATATACATATAATAGATGCAAATTTATTAAATCTATATTCAGAAGTTATTTACCTATAATATTTCTATAAATAGAAACCAAGCATTCATCGTTTATAAAATTAAGTCACTTCACACATTCCTTCCATCCACTTTCTAAATATGCAAGATTGAAAAGACATAATTTTTCTAATGTTACTTTTACCTTCTATTTTGTTTTTTTTTTTTTTTAACTTTCATTTTTCTCTTCTTTGTATATGACATCCAACTTCTGTCTATTTATGTTCACAACAAATAAATAAGCACTTTCTCACATTTTCTTTCCTATCCTATTTTCTAGGTTTCTAGGATTGAAAAACAAAATATTTCCAATTTCAGTTAACCTTCAATAGTTTTTTAGACTTTTCCCTGTCATTTTATTTCCTTATTTAGATATCCCATCTCGCTTCTATTTCTTTTCATAGCATCAACTATCAACTTGGCTTACTATGCCCTGTTGGCACAAAAATATGTTATTGGCTCTGGAACCTGGGGCTATGTCTGACATTACGGCTCCCTCGCACTCCTAATCAAGTTGTCTATTGGGTAAATTCATCTTATGCAAAAGAATTAGCTAGTTGCATTAACCTCACGATTAATCCCTTATGCTACGAATCAGATCGAATTTTGGAGAATAATTCAACACTTGAATCGAATTAGCGAATTTCAGTACTTTTTGCCCCAATTTGGGCGAATTTGGTAACTATGCTACTCATCAGTCAGTCACACCTCTATCTGAAACCCAACACCGCCCTTGTGCTCTCATACCAAATTACAATTAAGGAGGGACAAAATACAGAAGAAATGTACAACTCCTAGGTGATTCCATCTCAACCTCAAGAGTGCCTACATTCAACACTACACATTTAATCAACTAAGAATGTCATATGTATAAGGTTACAGATTACAGATTGAGGAGTTATAACAATCCCCTAAAAAATAGGATCTAAAAATTGAATAAGATCCATAATCTCAACAAAATACAACTAAAAATAATCTAGAACAATCTATATTTTTCCATTATTCCAAGTTAGGATCCATAGTAACTATCCATTTTGAGATTTTCATTTCCAACAACTAAAGAGATCTATTTTTAATTTCCAACTACTAAAGAGATCTAATTTTAATTTCCAACAACTAAAGAGATATATTTTATAATAATTATGTCGTAAGGCATTCCCCTTTGAAATCAACTCCCCTCTTGCCTTACATGTCTTAACATGATCTGTCTGATTTAATGTTAGATGATTAAAATGTTTGCCACCATTAGATTAAAGTTCTCGTTATAACTGAAACTATACATATCTTACCTCTTCGGTAGGTTTTCTGAATCTTGTTCTATGATCCATGTCCACTCTAAGATGTCACATGGGAGTGGTGAGGACTTGTGTCATCCAAAATCTTGCTTGAATATGTTGGCCACTATGCAGGCCCTGGCCCTCTGGAGCGTATTGGATCAGATGAAAAATATTGAACTTGTGGGTGTCTTTTGGAATTGGATGCATCAGCATTTTGTTGATGACATTCATGCACGGAGGGAATTCTGGTTACGCTTTAAGGCCCTTCTGGCATCCCATATTTTTTAACCCTTGTTTGTCTACAAACCCCAATAAAGGGATCCTGTATTGAGTTCTATACTAAAATTGCTCTATAATTTTTGAAATAGGTTATGAATGTAATCTTGGCCTTTTTACATTATTTTCATCAACTTCCAAATAGCTCAGGAGATAGATTTAGAGGCTAGGTTCCAGAATGGGTTTCTCAGTCAGCTGGTAAGGATGACTTCTCTCAATATTTCCTTTTCTTTAAAATGATGCTAAAACTTATCAGAAATGTAATCTTATCACAAATATATGATCACCCTCTAAGGAAATTAGGGCAAACTATGTAAGGAAAATAATAAAAAGAGAGGACACCCTCATGCTCAGCCTTAGTCTGCAAGTTAACATATTAGAACAAAACTTACGCCACTGTAATTTGATGCAATATTTATTTTCTTCCTTTTTAGAAGTTATTTGATAAACACGCCTCAGGGTTGAGGTTTCACCACATAACACGAACTTTCTTTTGCTCAGGTGCTAGGCCTGATGGGTTTCTATTCTACTAGAGTTTCACAAGACTTACACTGTCCCCTACTCATTTTTGACATGCCATTCAAGTGTGGCAAGTTGAGCAAGAAAGAAAACCCAAATGGATGGCTTAATTTTTACGTGTGGGTGTCTTTTGGATTTGGTTGCATCAACTTTTTGTTGATGGCATCCGTGTCGGGAGGGAATTATGGTTACGCTTAAGGGCCCTTCCGATCAAGGTAACATTCCGTTAATTGAGCATGCCCGTTGCTATTTTATCAATTTCATGGAGATATGCATACGATTGATTGATTTTTGCAGAGAGGGGGAAAGCAGCAGATTGAATGCCCAGAGCGAACAATTGCAGTTGAGGGTCAATCCCATTCATGGGGACCTGGATGAAGAGATTGATGGATTGCATCGTAAGGTTTCCGAGCTCAAAATGTTGGTCATGCATCCCATATTTGTTAACCCTTGTTTGTCTACAAACCCCAATAA
Source organism: Pinus taeda (assembly GCA_000404065.3). Classification (NCBI taxonomy): domain Eukaryota; kingdom Viridiplantae; phylum Streptophyta; class Pinopsida; order Pinales; family Pinaceae; genus Pinus; species Pinus taeda. The sequence goes on along the minus strand of APFE031635479.1, from coordinate 57,263 downwards.
AGGGATCCTGTATTGAGTTATGTACCAAAATTGCTCTGTAATTTTCGAAATAGTTTGTGAATGTAATCTTGGTCTTTTTGTATTATTTTCATCAACTTCCAGATAGCTCAGGAGATAGAGTCAGAGGCTAGGTTCCAGAATGGGTTTCTTAGCCAGCTGGTAAGGATGAATTCTCTCAATATTTCCTCTTCTTTAAAATGATGCTCAAATTTATCAGAAATGTAATCATATCACAAATATATGATCACCCTCTAAGGAATTTAAGGAAAACTATGCAAGGAAAAGGATAGGACAACATCATGCTCAGCCTCAGTCTGCAGGTTAACATATCACAACAAAACTTACTGGACTATAGTTTAATTCAATATTTATTTTCTTCATTTTTAGAAGTTATTTGATAAACATGCCTCAGGGTCGAGGTTTCACCACATAACACGGGATTTCTTCTACTCAAGTGTTAGGCCTAATCGGTTTCTATTTTGCTAGAGTTGCACAGGACTTACAATGTCCCTTACTCCTTTTTGACATGCCATTCGGGTGGGGCAGACTTGAGCAAGAAAGAAAACCCCAATGGATGGCTTAATTTTTTACTTTTGGGTTACCTAGTTTTTGGTTAAATTGCATGTAAGAAGGAATGTGTTGTACATTACTGTTTCAGTAATAGAAAATTGCAAGCATATTTTGAGACATTAAGAAAATAATGTAGGACTCTATTCATGGTCTCAACAATCGGTTTTTAATTATGATAGAAATGTGAAGGCAAACCTCACTATTGGATTATTGCGTCGACCAAAAGAATATCATTTGAGGCTTTTCAATTAAATTTGTGTGAAATGCAGATTCTAGGTTGGAATTTTGCATTCGCTAACTTATTTTTGTAGGGAAGAGAAGTATCTCAAAAAAATTAGAACAAAATAGAGATCTATTTCCAAATTTTTGAGAGTCAATAAATTACAAAACTGAGTATACTTTGTGTATATATTTTTGACAAGAAGGATTGATGATCTCGTTTTTATTATTTTAGAAATTGTCTTGTCTTTCATTATAAAAATAAATTGAAGGAAACCTGGAAATAGGAAAAGGCATGGAGAGTTTTACTTTTTCAGCTAAGGATCAAGTACCAGAGACATTGCACAGTGGAAATTTATGAATAAAGTGATTCTTTTAATTCTTTCGAAGCCAAAGGTCTAATTGTGGTTGAGCACTTGCCAAAAGTCTGTCAAAAAGTGCTTGATAAGGAAGGGTAACCCGCAGTTGTGAAAATCATAAGTTGAATGTCTTCATGGCCAGTTAAGTGTAGATGATCTAACAATACACCTTCTGCGAGTGGTCATCATCTATGAAATTTGATCAATTGTTGTTTATAATTTTATATAAGTATAGATAGCTATAGAAACTCTAGTTATGTTTAATTCAATGTAGATGCTTAGCGCTCTCTCTTTTCCAGAGGAAACCTCATGGAAAACCCTCTGAGTACTTCCCTGTATTTGTCAGGACACCCTAGTTTTAGTTTGGAAAGTAATTGAAAGAATGTTCCAAATTAGTAAATTCTATGGGATAATGCACGTCGTTAGTATTCCTTCAAAACAAAACTATGAAGGGAAAATAATCCTCATCAGCAGCTTTAGAATGTTGGAAAAGCCTAGACAATCATTTTTCTCTATTATCTAAAATAACTCAAATTACATGTTTTGTCATATTTGTACAATGATGGAAAGTATGTTTTGAATTTTAGACTAGGCCCCAAACTTCATAGCGGGTGCTTCATGCATCTGAGAAATAGGTGATGAAGGAAGATTAAATGGACTAAATGTTGTAGCTGCAACTTACTTTAGCCAAAATTTAAGATTTCAAATATCCTTTGCCACCCAACTGAAAGGAGGATAAAAATAATTTTGTGAATACTTGCTGCTCTAAGTGATCATTTGGCCTTATTATTACTGCAGGGTATCAGGCTTATATTTGAATTGCTGGTATTCTGGTGGAAAATTAGAGGAGTAGTAGATATATTAGTTATTACCTAAATGTTAACCTTGGTATTTCATCTTTTTCATTCTTTAGATATATGTAGTGGTAGGAAATTGAGATCTTTTGCAATACCCTTGTTGGTCATGGCAAGGGCTGAGTCTTGGTGAGAAATATATATAAAGCTCAATATTATATTTATATCGATCTAAGGGATGGACTTGGAAAGTATGGTTTGAATTCAATAGTTTTTAGCACTGCTAAGTAATTTATACTTACTATTTTAGTAGTGTCGAGTAATTTGTATTTACTAATGCAAAATGGTGATTGTGTCCAAGATGTTATTGAAGATGTAATGATATATTTATATACCTTGTGCCCATTCTCATTTATTATTCATTTTGCTACAGTTTAAAAATGATGGGAGCTCTTGAGTAGAGTAAGGTGGTCAAGGAGAACCAGGGATGGCAGCTCATCACATGTATTTGGTTGCATGTTGGGATCATTCATCTACTTGCCAATATGTTGAGTCTCATATTTATAGGTATTAGCTTGGAATAGGAATTTGGTTTTGGTGAGGTTTTATAAATTGTTACAGGCTTTCAAAGAATTTCATATTAGTAATGTTTACCTACAATCTGAATGTTATATAAATCTCTACTTGTCTATTTGATTGGTTGAAAGTTGAAACTAATTGTCATGACATATTGTACATGTGTATAACATTATATGAATGATCACATTAAAAAATGAAATTAAAGCACGTGAAGGCAACTTACAATGATGTAAAATGTTACACTGAAAATATTCCATCAATGTATTGCAAACTCTGAAAGTAAATCTGATAGATTCCTGGGATGGTTAGAATATCATGAAGAAATGTCAATGTTCTATTCAATTTATTTTTGAAGATGAGGAGAAACATTTTTCCAAAACTTCAGTGCTAAACATCATTTAATAGGTTTGTCATTAAAGGTTTTTTGAGTTTTCCAAATATCCTTGTGCTCTTTTCCACAAGGATTTCATAAAAACACCAATTTTGGATCAACAATTGGGATGAACAAAAACATAGTGAATGATCATGAAGATGTGCACATCAAATTGTTTCAGCTAGAGGAGCTGAACAATTGACTTTCTGAAAATGATTTCAATAATAATAATAATTACACCATACACTATAAAAATAAAATATTGGAGAGTAGTTATTTTAAACAACAAATTTTTTTCAAATTATTAATGTATCATTTTTCATATTGTTCATATAAATAATTATTTTAGAACTTTAAAAATACAATTTTGAATTGTTATAATGATGAATTATAAATTTTTGCTTGAGACTTTTGAATATGAATTGTACTTTTGGATATAAACTATGTAGAGGTTTTCTATGTTCGACCTTCCTCCATCTTCAAATACTATAAAGCAGATAAATATTAAGCATAATAACTAATCAATTTTTTAAATAATAAAAGACTAGCATAATGGTCACCGGGGAAAAAATATTAAAAATATTAACTATAAATTAAGTTTTCAAATATTGTTTGCCACCCAACTTGAAGGAGGAGAAAAATAATTTTGTGAATACTTGCTACTCTAAGTGATCATTTTGGCCTTATTATTACTGCAGGGTATCGGGCTTATATTTGAATTTCTGGTATTCTGGTGGAAAATTAGAGGAGTAATAGATATATTAGTTATTACTTAAATGTTAACCTTGGTATTTCATCTTTTTCATTCTTTAGATATATGTAGTGGTAGGAAATTGAGATCTTTTGCAATACCCTTTTTGGTCATGGCGGGGGCTGAGTCTTGGTGAGAAATAGATATAAAGCGAAATATGATATTTATATCGATCTAAGGAATGGACTTGGAAAGTATGGTTTGAATTCAATAGTTTTTAGCACTACTGAGTAATTTATACTTATTGTTTTAATAGTACTGAGCAATTTGTATTTACTAATGCAAAATGGTGATTGTGTTCAAGATGTTATTGAAGTTGTAATGATCTATTTATATACCTTGTGCCCATTCTCATTTGTCATTCATTTTGTTGCAGTTTACAAAAGATGGGAGCTCTTGAGTGGAGTAAGGTGGTCAAGGAGCACCAGGGATGGCGGCTTATCACATGTATCTAGTTGCATACTAGGGTCATTCATCTACTTGCCAATACGTTGAGTCTCATATTTATAGGGATTCACTTGGAATATGAATTTGGCTTTGGTGAGGTTTTATAAATTGTTATAGGTTTTCAGACAATTGCATATTAGTAATGTTTACCTAAAATATGAATGCTATATAAATCTCCACTTGTTTATTTCATTAGTTGAAAGTTGAAACTGATTGTCATGACATATTGTACATGTGTATAACATTATATGAATGATTACATTTGCAAAATGAAATTAAAGCATATGAAGGTAGCTTAAAATGATGAAAACTGTTACTCTGGAAATACTCCATCAATGTATTACAAACTCTGAAAGTAAAATCTAATAGAGTCGTGGGATGGTCAAAATATCATGAAGAAATGTCAATGTTCTATTCAATTTATTTTTGAATATGAGGAGAAACATTTTTCCAAAACTTCGGTGCTAAACATCATTTAATAAGTTTCTTGTTAAAGGTTTTTTGATTTTTTCCAAATATCCTTGTGCTCTTTTCCACGAGGATTTCAAAGAAAACACCAATTCTGAATCAACAATTGGGATGAACACAAACATAGTGAATGATCATGAAGATGTGCACATCAAATTTTTTCAGCTAGAGGAGCTGAACAATCGACTTCCGTAAATGATTTAAAAAAAAAAAAGTAATTACACCATACACTATAAAAATAAAATATTAGAGAGTAGTTATTTTAAACAACAAAAAAATTTCAAATTATTAATATATCAGTTTTCATATTATTCATATAAATAATTTTTTTAGAAATTTAAAAATACAATTTTGAATTGTTATAATGACGAATTATAAATTTTTGCTTGAGACTTTTGAATATGAATTGTACTTTTGGATATAAACCGTGTAGAGGTTTTCTATGTCCTACCTTCCTCCATCTTCAAATACTAAAAAATAGATAAATATTAAGCATAATAACTAATCAACTTTTTAAATAATAAAAGACTTGCATAATGATCACTGGAGCAAAAATATTAAAAATATTAATTATAAATTTGGTCACTAACATTACTATTTTATATCTATGAAAATTTCTAAATCAATCTTGACCGTATCCATATCCAATTCCATTAGGTTGGATTTTATTCCACATATTTGAATAAATACATTGAGGGAAGAAATGAAAAATGCCAAAACACCATCCAATGCTTCTCCTAAAGTTGTAGTTAGGTAATCTACTATCTGAAAATTCATCTACAAGTGATCTCTGCAACCGATGAATTTCACTGGAAAACACATAACGAGTTAAATTCTAGCATCTGATACCCGATAGTCGACTCGTAAAGCTTTCAAAAAGACTAATGTGCCCTTATTATTTAACCCAAAAATTAGTTGAATGTTTCCCAAGTTAGTAACTTTCTTTACCTCTCCTGTGACCATCTTCGTGACCATTTTCATCAAGCTCAAAAATTTTAGTTAATATTTAATTTCTTTCTCCAAAATCTTTGAAACATAACCATCAAAATTATTGGGATTTTGATTTCAATAGTGGCATTCTTCCTATAAACTTGTTCTGGAAACCCATGCAAATTTTCTTTTCAAACGGTTGCATCATCTTTTTGTTGATGGCATTCGTACCCAGAGGGAGTTCTACTTACACTTCGGGGTCCTTCTGGTCAAGGTACCATTCCGTCAATTGAGCATGCTTGTTGCTATTTTATCGATTTCTTGGAGATATGTGTACGGTGATATTGATTGATATTTACAGAGAGGGGCTTAGCAACAGATTGAATCCCTAGAGTGAACAATTGCAGTTGAGGGACGATCCCATTCATGGGGACCTAGATGAAGAGATTGATTGATTGTATCATAAGGTTTCCCAACTCAAAAATGTAGGTCAGGCATCCCATATTTGTTAATCCTTGTTTTTCTACAAACCCCTATAAATGGATCCTGTATTGAGTTCTATACTAAAATTGCTCTATAATTTTCAAAATAGTTTGTGAAGGTAATCTTGGACTTTTTATATTATTTTCATCAACTTCCAGATAGCTCAGGAGATAGAGTCAAAGGCTAGGTTCCAGAATGGGTTTTCCAGCTAGATGGTAAGGATGAATTCTCTCAATATTTCCTTTTCTTGAAAATGATGCTGATCACCCTCTAAGGAATTTAAGGCAAACTATGCAATATTTATTTTCTTCCTTTTTAGAAGTTATTTGATAAAAACACCTCCAGGTAGAGGTTCACCACATAACATGGGCTTTCTTTTGCTCAGGTGCCAGGCCTGATGGGTTTCTGTTCTACCAAACTTGCACAGGACTTACACTATCCCTTACACCTTTTTGACATGCCATTTGGGTGGGGCAGACTTGAGCAAGAAAGAAAACCCCAACAAATAGCTTAATTTTTTACTTTTGGGTTACCTAGTTTTTGGTTAAATTTCATGTAAGATGGAATGTGGTCTACATAAGTGTTTTAGTAATAGAAAATTGTAAGCATATTTTGAGACATTAAGAAAATAATGTAAGACTGTATTCACAGTCTCAGCAATCAGTTTTGAATTATGACAGAAATGTGAAGGCAAACCTCGTTGTTGGATTACTGCGTCGACCAAAAGAATAGCATTTGAGACTTTTCAATTAAATTTGTGTGAAATGCAGATTCTAGGCTGCAATTTTGCGTTCGCTAACTTATTTTTGTAGGGAAGAGAAGTCTCTCAAAAAAATCAGAACAAAACAGAGATCTATTTCGAAATTTTTGAGAGCCAATAAATTACAAAACTGAGTATTCTTTGTGTATATATTTTTGACCATGAAGGATTGATGATCAGAACCCTTTTTTTGGCTTATTTATGTAATGATTCCGTTTTTATTGTTTAAAAAATTGCCTTGTCTTTAATTATAAAAGGAAATTGAAGGAATCCTAGAAATAGGAAAAGACCACAACAGGGGTTTATCTTAAGAATTTTCATGTGAAACTACTGATCAATATGATGTGAGAAGCTAGTAACGTACTAAATCTTGGTGTAGGTCTTAAATACTGTCAGGGTTGTGAGTACAACCTGAATTATGCAGAAGCTAAAACTTTTCATGTTATACTTGTTAGTTATGTTTTCATGGTCCATTTAAATCAAGGATTAGGTTTCAGCATTGGCATTCTAAATATTTTTTAGCATTTTCTTTCGTGCATTGAACCTCCATTTCTGAATGTTATTTAGTCTTGAAGTCAATAATTCTTACAACATTTGGGTTTAGAAATTAGAAACAATGAAATCTATTTTAAATTGTAGAAGTAAATCAATTTTATCTCATTCATGAATTATCAATCCATGAGACTACTGCAGTTGAAATTAACTCACTGACATGTTGATGATGTAATTGATACAAGTTTGTGATTTTTTTTTCTTGATAGCTTCAACAAGTTGTTAGTTTAAGTCAGATCGAAAGGATTCTTTGCTCTTACCTATAAAAAAAATATAGGAAAATGATAGGTCATTTACAATGTTAGATTCAGTATTTGCATACTGCCATCAGTGATAAACATTCCTCTTTTACATCATATTAGTGTCCCATTTGAATTTTTTATCATTCACCTAGGTCATCACGCAAAACTTTACTCACTGATGGTAGCCCGAAATCAAAAATCGCACTCCCCTCTCAAAAAGTTGTATTTGTTGGCCCACCTTCATGCATCTGGTTGAGCATCCATTGACTATAAAGGCTCATTCATCATGTTTTATATCATTCAAGTCCACCTGAAGTTCAGTCATTCAAGGTTCCATTAGGTCACCTAGGTTTCAATTTCCCAAGGTCCAATAAATCACCATCTCACTGCATAAGGTCAGCAAAGTATGAGAGTGAAACAAGTAATATCCCTTTTTCAGATAAATAAGGATTTACAAGTATGTAACCTTGGTTACCGAACTTCCAAATTTGATTTCAAGTAAGGAATTTATTCCAGTTCGTAAATTTTATTTCAAAAGAGATGAAATAATTTTTATTTCATTTATGTAATTTTATGTCTATTATATGTAATAAGTCACCATTTTAGTTGTCTACTCAATTCCATCACTGATAACATCCAAAAAAAAGTCAAAATGAAGATTGCCAGAGCATCATCCACTTGTCAAAGGAAAAGGTCAGAAAGTCAAAGAGCATTAGTGTGAAAATTTGAAAAGTGACATGAAACATTAGAAAATGGGTTTTCAAAGCATAAATCAAAACTCATTCAAGTATACAAGCCCTCAAAGACATCAATTCAACATTTATTTGCACTCCTACACTCTCAAAGCCTTCTCAGCAAAAGAGAATTTTTGAATTTCAGGTGAAATTGTGCAAAACAGGGCTAGAGGGCACATTTAGAAACTGGAGGTCGCGTTCAGAACTGGTGTTGCGCGTTTTCCATAAAATTCAGTGTATTTTCTAAGGGTGTTGTGCACATATAAGGTGAGGGTGAGTTTGATCATTTTGTTGTGCCTTTGCCCGAGAACATCCAAAAATTGCCGAAAATGCACTACATTGCTCCAAGCATCAAAATTTGCCACCAAGGTGCTCCAGCAAGAAAGTAGGTTAGAATTACATTATTCCTCTCCTTCAAAATTGATTTATATGGTGTTTCATTTTGTTTTGGATTCATACTAAGTTCAAAACCCTAGTAACATAATTCCACTTGTAACTCTCATTTCCTAGCATCAAACTACCGTTCCTACACTTCAAAACTACCTCTTGTCATCTCCCTCATATCCCACATCCCCATTCCCATCTCCTAAATTTCCTCACATCATTCCATACTCTCTACACCGCTATTCCATTTCATCATCTCCCTAGGATTTGACTCTAATAACTCATGGTAGAAGAAGAGAACAAAAGTCAGAGTGAGGAAGAAAGACATGAGAGGAGGTTATCTAAGAAAGGAGGAAGAATCATTAGATATGAGCCAACCAATACCAGAGAACTCATGGCATCTCCCATCACTGTGACAAGCTTTAACACTAGTAGAAAATGAGAAATTAGTGACTGGGTGACTAAAAATGTTAGTCACCACAACTTTTCCAAGTGAAATACTACCAAAAATGAATAATCGTAAGTGACCAAACTAAAAGCGACTAATATAAATCACTAAATTAGTCGCAGGTAAAAATATGTGACTAGCTACTAAGTAATACAACTAAAAATGACTAACATGAATGACTAATTTAGTCTAAGAACAAAAATACAACTACGTAACAAGTACTACAATATTATGAATTAGTTTTTTATGTTAGTAATCTTAATTGTGTCAGGCAATCTAAACTTACAAGTGATAAGGGATTGAAATTTTGTTAAAGATTGGTTGAAAGGTTATCCTTCCTTAAACACATTTTCATCCTCACATGCTGTATAGGAGAGCCAACTTTGCATTATTTATCTCTCATAATTTGGAATTTCAAAAATATATTTTTTAATAAAAAAAATTATGTATTTTTTAAAAATCTATTCATTGAATCTAATTGGATATAGTTCCAATTTGAAATTAATTTCAAGAGAAATTTTATTTTTAAGACTATAATATCAAATAAAAACTACTTTAATTTCATATTAACTAACATAGATACACTTAACCCCGAACATATCAAGCACCGAGTGGGATCCAATCTCTCGAGGTGCAAACTTTTCTCCTAGTGCAAAACTTGAGGAAATGTTTGCACCTCGAGAGATTGGATCCCTCTCAGCACTTGATAGTTATAGGGTTAATATGGATCTAGGTTGGTTATATAATGCTTTATAATCTATATTTTTAGTTGTGTCTCTTTGTTATTCCCTCTCTCTATCTCACCCCCCAAACATACACACACTCTCTCTCCCTCTCTTCCACTTCTATGTCTATCTCTCTCTTCCCCTTCTCTCCCTCTCTATCTATATCCTTCTCTCTATTCCCTCCTGTCTCCTCTCTCCCTCACTCTCTCTCCATGAATCCCTTGTCACCCCCTCTCTCTCTCCACCTTTCTCCCTCTATGTTTTTCTTATGCCCTCCCTCTCCTGCCCCCTCCAATTACATCTCTCTCTCCTCATCTCTATCATCCTTCCTCTTTATCCCTTATCTCCCACCTCCCTCTATCTCTCCCCCCAAATCACTCTCCCTCTCTCTCTCTCTCTCTCTTCCATCCAACTCTATGACTATCTACCCCTACCCTGTCCATCTCCATCTCTATGTCTCCATCTCTTTCCCTTCCCCTTCTCTCCCTATCTCTATCATCTCATCTTCTTTCTCTTCCCTCCTCTCCTCTCTCCCTCAATCTCTCCATTCTCACTCCTCTCTCTCTCCACCTATATCTCTCTATGTATTTGTTCTTTTCTCCTTCTCTCTCCCACTCCAACTCTCTCTCTCTCTCTCTCTCTCTCTCTCTCTCCTTCCTCTCTCTCCCTCTCTCCTAACTCACTCTCTCCCGCCCCCGCCGCCCCCCCCCGCCATCACTCCCTCTTTCTCTCTCTCTATCCTCCAACTTCTTCACTATCTCCCTCCCTCTCTCCGCCCCCTCCCCAACTCTCTCTTAAATTTGATCACATTGTATTGTGTTTAAGAAATTATCTAAAAAAAAAAAAAACTTAATTAGTTGTAAAATATTAAACCTGTATTTTGGATCAATCATGTCAAAGAAAATAAAATAATGAAAAACTTCAAAAAATCATGCACTATATTTAATCTATTATAATCAATCAATTTGCTTCATAGGGGCTTCACTCAATGAACTTATGACCTATCAGGTGCGTTCATGGCATATTAAAAAATAGCCTTAATTTGACTACACATTGGAAAATACCCTTAAAATCACAGTATTTAACCCCTACCAATACGAATCCAATACACCTTCCCAAATTAAAAAACCCCTACTTCCACTAGATATTATGGGTATCCATTTTTTCATTAACAATTTTTATACCATTTTATATTTTTTCATTGAGTTTGAGTTCTATTTTTTATACCTACCAATATAAAATCCATTCTCCCCCAATATATTATGCCATTTTTTCCTCAATATATATCCCCCAATATTAACCCACGTGGTATGGTATTGCTCCCTAGTGATTAAAAAACCCCTACTTCCACTAGATATTGTGGGTATCCATTTTTTCATTAACAATTTTTATACCCCTTTATATTTTTCATTGAGTTTGAGTTCCATTTTTTATACCTACCAATATAAAATCCATTTTCCCCAAATATATTATGCCATTTTTTCCTCAATATATATCCCCCAATATGAACCCACGTGGTATGGTATTGCTTCCTAGTGAAGTCCTATGATTTTCTTGCTCTCATCCCTTACATCCTTAGCTAAGATGGATCTATGGCTATTATATATATATATATATATATATAGAGAGAGAGAGAGAGAGAGAGAGAGAGATCCATCTTAGCTTAATTTTATTAAAACTTTAATTTAATTTCTATGGGAATAATTTTAGTAGTTGAGAGGATAGAGAGTTTAGATATATCTCAAATTGTAAACATTTTCCCTTTTAGATTGAATTTAAGAAATGTTGGCTGGAAATGCGTTCGGCAAAAAATTCTCTTATGGATCATAGAAGCTTGAATATAAAAAAAATGTTGTAAAATTAAATTAAAATAAACTATTTTTACTATGAAATAAGTTGTTGTTTTTTGGCATGTGGTATTGATAAGCCATGGTATTGGCCCATGGTATTGTAACAAAGCTGATTTACAAGTTAATATCCATGGTAAAGTGGAGGTGGATATCCATGGTTAACAACCTTGTCATATTGTTATAAAATATTTTGATTGTGAAATAGTTTATGTTTTGTGGGCATGTGGTATTGATAACCCATGGTATTGACCCATGGTATTGTAACAAAGACTATTTTTTACAAGTTAATAATATCTACCGTAATGTGGGGGTGAATATCCACAGTTAAGAATCTTGTCATATTGTAATAAAATATTTTGGTTGTGAAATAAGTTATGGTTTTTGGACTTATATTATTGATAAGCCATGGTATTGGACCATGGTATTGGCCCATGGTATTGTAACAAAGCCTATTCACAAGTTAATAGCAAAATCAAAATATAACAAATTGAATTTTATTATTTTTATTAATTTGATTTTTTTATTATTAATTGAGGCCATATTTAAATGTTTACACTCATCCCAATATCATTTTAAACTTCGTTTTCTTCTTTTTAATTTAGAGTCTTACACAAAAATAACAAATTCTTAATTAAAAAATAAATTATTTAACCAGTTGCAATTAAATAATTTATTTATATTATAAAATTCTTTTATTTTTTCCATTATAAATATTTCTTTTCTTTTTCATTTCCAGTTTAGGGCTTGGATCAAATAAAATATTCTAATATTACAACATCACATTTTAGCTCTGCATTTTTCTTTGCCTTGTCTATATTTGCGTGGAAATCCTAGAAGAAGGAAGACCATTAACATGATTTAAGGATTCCATGGGATTCGAACCCCAGATGGAGTTTGTATGGGAAAGACCTTAGGAGATCACGCACTAAGAAGGAAGACCATTAACATGATCTATGGATTTCATGGGATGTATGGGAAACACCTTAGGACAGCACCAACAATTAGATGGAGGAAAGGAAAGGTCATTGGGCATGGAGATTTTGGTCATTTGGACTCTGGAGAGTTCTTCTTTTTTACCAAAGATTTTTTTTTTTTATAGGTAAATAATTTCAAGGGTTTATATGATCAAAGCATCTTCCTTTTTACCAAAGATGATTTTTTTTCTTACAGGTAAATAATTTCGAGGGTTTATATGATCAAAGCATCTTCCTTTTTACCAAAGATGATTTTTTTTCTTACACGTAAATAAATTCGAGGGTTTAGATCATCGAAGCATAAATTGTATCTAGAGTTGAGGGTTTAATGATTATGATAATTGCAGACAACAATTCATCAAAAGACAATGCACAAGCATTTTGCATGTGCTTATTTTACAAAGGGTTTAATGATTATGATAATGCATATCTTGATTGCAGCCAACAATTCATCAAAATACAATGGACAAGTAAGCATTTTGCATGTCCTTTTTGTACATATCAGTTCACTCCCTAAATTTTCTAGGGTCAGAATGAATGAAATTTTATTTTTTTTTTTCACCTTTTTTTAGTGGTTGATTATTTGTGTTGGAATATACCATGGCCAAATTCAAAGTGAGTGATGCAGTACATATCAGTTCACTCCTCCCTACATTTTCTAGGGTCAAAATGAATGAAATTTTATTTTTTCTTTTCACCTTTTTTTAGTGGTTGATTATTTGTGTAATGGACTCTACCATGCCCAAATTCAAAGTGCTTAAGTGATGCAAGAAAATTTTCTAGTAGGATGCAAATACTAGACCTTACTCAAACTTTGTTACATGAAATTAAAATATCTTGTAATCGTGAACATAAAATCTTTTATGTTTCATCCTTAAATTCTGATCTCAATGCCTACAATTTTAAACCATGTTACTATATTTTAAATATAATATACTTAGATCCATTAAACCTTACAACTCTCCAAAGCTTAGTTTAATTTCAGCCAAAAAGAAAGAACTTGAATGGCTTTTGCAATTTAGACTGAATGCTTACAGACAATGATTAAAAATGGAAGAACCCAAATGGTCTGATAACTTTTAACCATCCATCAATTTCTAATACCTTTGCTATTATTCTGAACCTAAGAAGAGAGAGTAGAAGAAGAAGAGGAGCTTGGATGATTGGACCCTGACTTGCTTGATACTTTTCAAAAGATAGGCATGCCCTTGACTAGAAGAAGATGTTGACCAACGTTGTTGTAGCTGTTGTTTTTTATAGTGTTTTCATTGCTACCATGCATAGGTAGACTCTATAGGGAGTTGAGGTTATCTTTTATTCATTATAAGAGATAATTTGGGAGTATCTTAATATGGTTAGGAAGTAGCTTGGCAGGGTTGTTCCTCCTGCTAATAACTATTATGTTGCATTGTATTTTTTTTTAGTAATAACTCCTATTAAATCCCCAAGAACACTTTGTCACCCATGGAAATATCCACTTATTTCAGGATGGATGAGATGGAGACCAGGCAATTTGAGAGGAATCTTATTGTTGTAGATGAGAGGAGTTATGTGACAGATATTGAAGCATGCACTGCACCATTTTATGACACCAAACATCTCCATGCCACAATAGTGGATCTCTACTTCACCAAGGGAGCAACGATAAAGTATTCCACTGTAAAGAATTGCTAATTCATGGACAAGGAATGCAGATGTGGGATTTATAATTTTATTATGAAAAGAGGTTTGTGCGATGGAGAAAAATCAAGGATTTTTTGGACCTAAGTAGTGACTAGTTCGATAATCACCTAGAAATACTCAAGCATTGTCTTGAAAGGCGATGATGCAATTGGAGAGTTCTATTTTGTTTCCTTGAAAAATAACTATCAATAGGGGCAGACAAAGATGATCCATATAGGGAATAATTGCAAGAGTAGAATTGTTTCTAAAATTATATCTATAGGAAAGTCAAGAAACTACTACAGAGGATTAGTGCAGGTGCAACCAAATTCTCATAATGCAAGGAATTTTTTTCAGTGTGATTCAATGATCATCAGTGACTAGGAAGATGCAAATACTTATCATTACATTTAGGTACAATTTGAGTTGCATTCTAAAGTCTCTAATTTCATTTATTGATAGTCCTTCTTTTGTCCTTGTCTCTCTTAATTTCATTGTGGTAGGATTGGAATGGGTTAAAAATCAAGCATATCATTGAGTAAAATAGACACCCACATGTCACCTCATGTCATTGTGCATACCCTTTGTTTTTGATACAATTAGAAGTGATAAATATGATGTGGGCACAACTAAAAATCCTAGCAGGCATGATGAATCTAGCCTTAGCATGGAAATTGAAACCAAGAATCATAAAATATCAATAAATTTGTGACACACAATTAAAAACACAATAAAAGATTGTATGCCAACATTGTCTATTTAGTGCAAGATACTACTAATATTTCATAATTTTTAGAGATGGTGGAAGCCATGAATATGCCCCTAAGAAAATTTACTGACTTGAAGATAAGATGGTTAGTGCAACTATTTACTTTAAATAGGCTTAATTTAGGTAATTAAAAATAGTTTGAAAATCACTAGATACACCACCCCTGTTTCTTTTTATTTTTTTGTTAAGCTTGGCAGGACCATTTCATTTTCTATTCAAATATAGGAAAATTTACACCACATAGATAGGTTAGGTGGCCTCAACTTGCCAAGGAGGGAAACGAAGTCTGTTGGCCACCTATCCAAATTGTAAGCCATCCAAAAACATAGGAAAGTGACTAGCCCTTTTGCTCCTCCAAGGTCGATTCCATAGGTGCTAGGTCCTTGATTGTTGATTCAGGAATCTCAGACAGTTCTAGGATGCATGAAATGTATCTTTCAATTCTTTCCAACCTAATCTCTTTCTTATCGAGCTCGAATTGGATTTTTTTCAAGTCTTTCTTGTAACTCAACATACCTTGGAGTGAAACCCCCATTCCTACCGAGAATTGTTCCATAGATTTTCCCAAAAGGTTCTTCATCAACCAATAGAGATATAACGTTTGTTTAAACTGTGTAACTCTTCCTCTGGTGTTTCCTAGGTCCGAGACTAAGGTCCTCCAATTTTCCATATCCTCCTATGTTTCACTGCCCTCCTTTATTTCCTCTACCCACTCTTCTAACAACTTCTAAATTCCCTCATCAGTAACCTCAACATATTTAGTGATAAGGTGTTCTACCGACTTTCCTTCCCTGTGGGGCTCTAACATACTTGGCTCATCCTTACCAGGGGCATGTCCCCGCCCTCCTTGTCCATGACCTCTCGTAGACCGAGCCATATTAGAAATTCATGAGACCTATTCACAGTGACAATTTTTTAATATAAAATAGTTTAGTATAATTTGGTTCCTTCCCTCAATAGCATTTCCAGTGAGGTAAGCCACACCATGCTCCTCCTCATTCCTTTCACTATCGGAGCCAGAGCCAAGATGGCGAGAAAACCAGTCTCCAGATGGGGTCTGCCTCCAGCATCCCTCTGTCCCTCCCCTCCTCATTATCCAATACCTTCCAGTCACAGTCAAGTAAGTCGTCCCTTGCCAAAGCCAAATGCGCAAGCCCACCCTCAATCAAGCAAAATTCCAAGCAATAATTGGTAACCCTTTCCCTCTGCTAAGGAAATTTTAGTGTTGCCTCTCTCTTTTTCATAGTCGTCTTTCTGCTCTAAGTCCTTGCCCTTGCCATATTCCTAGTGGGGATTCCCATTAGCCCAACAAGTGCTTTGGCTATGACAATATGGCTTGCCTTCCATGAACCATGTTGACTTCTCCCCCCTTTCCCCAACATCCATCTCATTTCCATAACCCACATGCCTTCTACGACTAGCCCTGTACCAACCCCAGTTTACAGTACCCGGTTTCTCCAAACCAAACAACACAAGGTCAACACAACAAAGGCCATAGGCAATACCCGGCAGGCGTAAAACAAAGATGTAGAACCAGGGAACTTCAAATAGTTTCCTACCACATGCAACCAACAATTGTCAACCCCCCAATTGGTCTTCCTACTTTCCCCTCTCTGCCACCAACAAAACCCCGAACAAGACGTCATTGAAATGGAGGAGAAAGGATGAAAAACATACCCGTATATATTTGTAGACTGTCTCCAATCTTGGAGTTGAAGAAGCCTTTGCCTTCCTGTTCCTTTGCAGCACCTCCTTCTTCCGCAAGCCAAAACTCCAACTTCACCCTCTTGCTTGTCATGCTCTCCTTTACATCCTACCTCGACACCTTCCCTACCACCTTTCCTCCACCCTTACATGCACACATGCCATAGGTCGCTGCACCCATCATCTTGACCATGTGGGGGGCGTAAATACATGTCTCAGAGGTATGTATCATTACTATACCCAGGTTGTCCCAACTACCAACTCGCACCCCGATCGGGGTCTTATGTTTCTAGGAGGATTTTATCGTGCATTTGCCTATGATCCTGATCTAGTATTTCCACCAGGGTTTTAAATCTCTCATCCAAAGGTTGGACTAGTCATAGCTTTTCCAGCGATTCATTTTGATGATTGCATCCCCAATTGGCAAGAAAATCGACCCCTTTATTGCCTTCTCTTCTAGCATGCTAAACCCGAATGTAATCAAACTTTTGCATTACTTCTCCTATCTCTTGGATAAGTCGCGTTGTCCTCCAACTTTGGCTGAGCTTATCCCATTTGGTGCCATTATTCAGCTTTTCCAACACTTTTATGACTAGGGTTGAGTCTCCTTCCACCACTAGGGTTCGATACCCCATTCTGACAACGATTAGAAGTCCCTATCTTGCTAATGCAAACTCCCCCTCGTTGTTACTTGATATCCCTTATGAGTTAGTGTAAATTAGCCGAGTGTTGGCTTGGGGGTCCCAAAAGAGGTTGCCTAGACCTACCACCTTTGGATTCCCTTTTGATGCCCCATCGAAATTTGGTTTTATGAATCCTTCTCCACGATAAGTAAAGTGAGACCTAGGTATTGAGCCTACGCGGTTTTTTTCTAGGACAATGGATCTATCATTTCTAGTGATAGGTTGTGTTTCTATAGGATTCGAGCTTCTTGGGGTGGAACTTTCCAATATTTTTAGTGTCATTTCTTAGCTAATATTGTTTCCCTGATGTTCTAGACTATTCCTTCGCAAACTTTCTCCTAAGCGGTGAATTTGTTCTTAAAGACGTTGTGGTTTCGCTCTTTCCATATAGCCCATATATTAAATCCTAAGGCTAGGCCCCAAGCTCGATTTAATACTGGTCTTGAGAATATATGGCTCCTCCAGAGGAGGATTGTCTCCTTAATATTATGCTGGTCTCGATCCATTCTTTCAAAACTCCTTTCATTTTCCTCCATTTCTGTTCAACAAACGGGCATGTGTTGAGCATGTGCTCCAAATCTTCTCTATGCTGATGACAGAGCCAGTAAAAGGAGGGACCCTAGAAATCCCTTTTCTACAATTGATCCTAGGTTAGGATTTTTCCTTTACATACAAGCCAAAGTAAATGGGAAACCTTAGGCCACCATCCTCCCTTCCATATTTTTTTCCATATGATGTCTTGCTTGTCTTGACCTTGTCGTGCTTGAATGTCATATGCTTCTTTTATGGTGAAGGTTCCCTCTGTAGTATGCCCCCATCTCAAGATATCAAGATCATTTTGAATCGTTAATTGTCTTGATCTTATCTCTTTGTCTAGCATTTTCCATTGTTCAGTCTCAATGACTTGGCCCCAATATTCCTTCTTCTTACATCTCCTCCAGCTTCCCATTCCTTGGTCCTCTTTCCAGAATTGCTCCACCAAGAGTATATTCCTATCACTGGTATATAGATATATGTCCCTGAGTTCTTTCTTTTCAATCATTCATTCCCTTTATTTCCAGGAGTCGAGCCAAAATCTTGATGTTCTGTCATTACAGATCTCCTAAAAGGCATGCTGGTTTATGAGGTGTATGTTCTAGGCATCCAAGTTCCACACTATTGATCCTTTTGGAGGGTCTCTACATCTCAAAATATCCTCAGTTCTCTTTGGCATATTGTATTTTCTTGTCCATATTTGTTTCCATAGGTCCATTCCACCTCCAATCCATCTCCACCATAGTTTTTCTCCCATTATTTGATTCAAAATATAAGGGTCTCTAAGGCATATCCTGCCATCCATTTTCTTTGTTGTCAGGCCTTACCAAGATACTAGTACCCATTTTATGATCTGTTGAGCCCCACCCCACAAGAATTTCTTCAAGATATCAACCATTTTGAAGCATGCCCCTTTAGGGGCTACCATGCCTGAGAGTTGGTTAATGGGTATCGATTGCAGCACAACTTTAACAAGGACAATCTTGCCAGCTAGATTCAGGAATCTAAAGACCCAACAGCTTAGCTTTCCCTACAGTTTTTGGAGGATTTGCTACCAGCATGATAATTTTAGAGTATTATTCGATGGGGGCATACCTAGGTATTTAAATGGGATATTTCAAATACTAAAACCCAAGATCCTGGCTAGAAGGGCCTTGACATTCCCTTGGGTATTAAAGAAGAAAATACAAGATTTGTCATTTTTTAACTTTGTCCCAAAAGCCTCCATAAAAGAGCTAAGAATCTCTTTTATTCAACGTGATTCCCTCAGGGAGACCTGGTAGAATAATGTGATATCATCCACAAATTGTTCATGGGTGATAGCTAATTTGTTACCCCAGATCCTTAGGCCTATAAGCCTAGATTCTTTGAATTCATTTTTAATATAACAACCCAGTCCTTATGCAGCAATAATAAATAGAAAAGGAGATATTGGGTCACCTTGCCTTAGGCCTCGAGGGGAGGAGATCATGGCAAGGATCCAATTTATCCATCTTTGGGAAAAACCATAGGCTTTAAGAATACTAGACAAATAATCCCAATTAAGCCTATCATAAGCCTTGGAGAGGTCCAACTTAATCAACATACCTGGAAGCTTTTTTTCCTTGAGAGAGTGTACAACTTCTTGAGAAGTGATGAACCCATCTAGGATTTTCCTACCTTCTACAAATAGTGTTTGCTTCAGAGAGATGAGGCTTGGAAAGAGGAGTTTTAGTCATTTTACAATAAGAGTAGTAATGATTTTATAAATAACATTTCATAAGGCAATAGGATGAAATCCTTGAGGATAATCATCTTTTGAAGTTTTGGGAATGAGAGCAATAAAAGTAGATTTCAGTCTGGGGCATACCTTTTGGTTGCGACGAGATTCCTCTACTACATCTAAGATATCTTGACCCATGAATTTCCAGGTGGCTTGGTAGAATTCTACTATGAACCCATCTAGTCTTGGGGCCTTTTTTTCTGCATTCCATTGACAGTCTCTTCCACTCTATCCAAAGTAGTATCTCGCATCAAGGCTAGGTTCTGATCTCGAGTTACTTGTTGGGGGATATGTTGCATTATTCTTTGGATTGCTTCCATTCTATTCTCTGCAGGTTCTGAGAGAATATCTTTGAAGTGGTTTCAAGGATCTCCTCCATTTCCTCATGTTGCACTCGATGATGCCTATCCTCATCTTTCAGGGAGTAGATTGTGTTATGCTTCTTGTGATGAACCATGGATTTATGAAAGAATCTTGTGTTTCACTCCCCTTCTCGCAACCAATTTACCCAAGATTTCTCTTTCCATGGGATCTCTTCCTATTTTCTTCTTTCCTCTAGTTGGTTTATTAGTTGTCCTTTTTATTTGACAAGCTCTTCAGATCTCCCATCCTTTATGATTTATTGTTGCACCTTCATCATGCGCTTGTTTATTTTGTTTTGGCCATTCATAATATGTCCAAATTCTTATTTATTCCATTTCTTGAGTTTCTTCTTTAATTCTTTGAGTTTCAAGTGGAAAGTATGCATACAGTTCCTCCCTTGTTGTTCACTCATTTTCCACCATTCCTCAAGTCTTTTAAGGAGGCCCAAGTATCTTAGCCAAAAGGATTCAAACTTGAAAGGTCAGTTCTTAGGTCTTGCTTTCAGGTTCACTTCCAGTCTTATCGACTAATAATTCAAACCCATAAATGGGAGGATCGAGGCTTCGATGAATATATCTCTACTTATAGCTTGTTCTGAGATTAGGAACCTATCCAATCATGAAGCGATTTGATGTATCCCTCCCCTTCTATTATTCTAGGTATGAACACCATTAATTGTTGGCATGTCAACAAGGTGCAGTTCTGATATGATATCACCAAAGGCTTCCATATTTGCGTCCATTCTTCGCATTCCTCCCTTCTTCTCCACTAAGGAGGTGATATTATTAAAATCCTCTCCGACTATCCAAAGGTCTTCTGGGTATAGATTTCTCATGTTTGCAATATTTTGTAGGAAAGGGCCTCTTTCTCCTGGGATATGAGGCCTGTAAATTCCTGTAAGCAACACGCATTCTTATATCCAATGTTTCAAAATTTACCTGACAGTATTCTTGGGTGGCTAACCCAATCTCTGAACCAAACCTTTTCAAGGTTCCATATAATCTACAATCCCCCAGCACTGCCCCTTGTGTCATGGGCCATGACTTGGTACTAGGGTTTAAAGGTTTCTAGAACCCCTTTCAATTTTCTTTCACTAATTTTAGTTTCATGTATTATCATGATGCTTTGCTTATCTTTCTTCAGTCTCTCTTCAAGGTGCCTGTGTTTTCCTCTGTTGTTGAGGCCACTTATGTTCCATGATGTAATAATCATTTCAACAATTTCAAGGGTTGTTGAAAGACCTCTTACAATGGAACTACTCTTCCAGAATTTACTAGTAGCTCCCCAACCATCTAGATGGATTCATTCATTTTTCTTCTACCCCACCCCTATTTATTTTAAATATGCTAAATTTAGGTAATTAAAAAAAGTTTGAAAATCATTAGAAACACCACCCCCACATCATTTTATTTCCAATTGAACAAGATAATATTGAATAAAATTATGAGCACTTCCATTTAAACTGACCGTACATAAAATAAAAAACATTGTTGATGCTTTTAAAAGCTATATCCATCATTAAATATAAGCTAAGACAACAGTGACTCATAATTTTAAAGGCTATATCCATCACCAGCTATAAGATAAGAGTTAATGAGATGAGAAAACGTTTGTCTTGATATAACATGTAAACATCATATTACTTTAACTCACGCATATTGTATCTTATTGTGCATATGTTTATTGTATAGCTTCAATATGGATAAATTTTTACATTTAAATTTTCCAATATGTAGAAGTTACATTACACTAGCTTAAATACATACACAAATAAAATATTAGAAATATGGCAGGGGAATGAGTAAGAATTTTCACACTCGTTTAAAATTTCCCCTTGATTAGTGAAGAACTTATTCAATGTTATTTTCGGTGGAGCATTAAGTTATTAATTGAAGATAAAAAAAATTAGTCCCTTAAACCAATGAAAAGGGATATTTAGAATGTTATATAGGAGTTACATTTCATGTAGCTATATCTACCATGACATAACTATAATATTCCAACTCCATTTTTTATATAGAAGTTACATTTCATGTAGCTCTGGAAGTTACATTTTACATAGCTATATCTACCATGAGGTAACTATAATATTCCAACTCCAATTTTTTCACACTTTTCAACATTTTAAAGATCTGTCTATTTTAGTGTGATTATGTAATTAAATAGTTGATATTGTTTAAGACATCTCCTATTTGCAACATTTTGAATTCTTAATTAGGATCTTGGGTAGGTTTTTGTTGCTACCATATATCATGTTTTAAGTAGATGGTGTTTTATAATTCCCACAAGAGACTTTAGGAGTAACCTTGAATTGCATGCTTGCTTCCATTATACATCTAATATTTTCAACCTTTTCCACGTGAAGAACCCAATAGCCCATGTTGAACATGAATCAAGTACATCAAAATTTGGGAAATATTAGTTATTCTATTTCTAGATGGGGATAGATCCAGAGAAGGTAACGACAACTATCTTAAATGGATTTTGTCAGGTTGTATTTAATGAAATCCTGCTAGAATTTTCTACTAAAGTAAATCAGTTGATGAATTTGAAGCTTGAAGGTAGCGTTGAGTAGGTGTGCAAGGTATATCTATAACACTATCTATCTACATGATTCTAATTCCATGAGATGGTGTCTCAATAACACTATTGTCCATTGACAGGTGCTAGATCTAGATATCTTTCTCATGTCCTACAGGTAAATTGTATCATTATATTTCTATGAAATCTCGGAATGTGTTCAAAGTTTGTCTCAGATAAGGAAATATGTATGTACTCTTAAATTTATCTATGTTGTAATAAGTGTTGGGTTGTGTTATATTCTTTCCATGACTAGCCCATGTAGTTAATCAAGGGGTTAGAGGGGGGTGAAGCCCCACCCTTCGTTGCGCCGATTGCGTAGTGAGGGGGTCATAGGGGGTTTGTGGGGTGTAGGTAACCCCCCTCTATGGGGTTTGGGGCAGCGCAATGGAAAATTTTGTTTTTGGACCCTATATTAGGTTGGGTGGAGCTACCTATGGTTTTCTGCATGTTTTTCACACATGGTTTTGGACGCGATGGTTTTCAGTCCATGGTATTGGATGCTTCGACATGTATAAATATGTATTGTAACATTGAAAGGTACATAATGAAAAATCAAGCTAGTAGTCCCAATTTTGGGATCCAGGGGAAAATCTATGTGTATATGTGCTTTATGTGTTATGCTCTCACATTGTTTATTTTCTGTGTTTTAGAATTTGTATGCAGATAAGTTATGTATGGGGTGAAAACCTACATTTGGTATTGGAGCTATTTTGGCTTCAAGGGGACACCTTTGTTGCTGAGGGGTTTCGTTTGGGCCTGTGGTAGACACTGTTCAGTGGGAGATCTGTGAGATCGATTCTGGTGGTGAAAGAATGTGGCAAGTAATGGAAAGATGGAGATCAAGAAATTTAATGGTGAGAGTTTTGAGTTGTGTAAACTGAAGATGAAGGATCCGTTGGTGGATAAAGATCAGTGGATCATGGTAGATCTAGGTACTAAACCAATGGGAGTGTCTGATGAAGAATGGAAGAATTTGGATCAGAAGGCAAAGAGCACAATATGATTGTGTGCCTTAGATTCAGTATTGCTAAATGTATTAGGGGAAGCTATAACGAAGGCTTTGTGGGACACGTTAGGGACTTTGTACCAATTTAAGTCTCTGATGAATAAATTGTTCCTATGGAAAACGTTGTATAACCTAAGGATGAAAGATGGAGACTCGATGAAGAGCATCTGAACGCATTTAATATTGTGGTAAGTCAGTTATTATCTGTTGATATTAAAATTTTAGATGAAGATAAGTGAATCAGTTTGTTGTGTTCTCTACCAGATTTGTGGGATAGTATGGTTATTGCAATAAGTAGCAATACAACTGCCTTGCAGTTTGATGAAATAGTCTTATCCTTGCTAACGGAGGAGATGAGACGGAAAATATGGAGAGCCAGAATGGTGATGCCTTGTTTATACAATGACGGTCCCAGAACAGAAACAAAAATAAGTCATCAAGTGGGAGATATAAATCTAGAGGGAGATTTAAATCTCCAGGAAAACCTATAAAGGTGGTGTGCTGGAAATGCGGAAAGGAAGGGCACTCCAAAATGGATTGTAAATTTAAAGCTCCTGATTAAGGAAAGGGATATGATGATGCTCCTTCTAGAGAGGCAAAAACCACCTTAGATGAAGGTGGGGATGTGTACTTGGCTTCTTCAAGTACACATGTAGATCATGAGGCATGGTTGATTGACTCAAGTGCTTTCACTTCACTCCCCATAGAGAGTGGTTCTGCAAGTATGAGAAATACGATGGTGGTGATGTCTTCTTAGGGGATCATAGGAAGGCTAGAATCATTGGTTGCGGAAAAGTAAAGTTGAAGTTGCAAGGTGGAAGGGTTAAAACACTTCCGAGTGTTCTGCATATTCCTGCATTTGCCAGAAATCTGATTTATGTAAGCAAGTTGGATGATGCAGGTGTAAAAATAGTGTTCGAGAAGGCTTTTTGCAAGAGGGTTTGGGGAGCACTTGTATTGATGTGGGGAGTTCGAATTGGAACTCTGTACAAGCTGCAAGGTAGCACTGTTATTGATGGGTGCAATAGTTTTGTGGTTCCTGAAAGTGGAGTAGAAAATCTAGTGGTCTCTGGAGAGAAGACCATGGTGTGGCATCAAAGGCTTGGACATATTGGAGAGAAGGGCCTTTGAATACTTCATGGTAAAGGTATGGTAGAAGGTATGAGTAATAGCTCTCTAGATTTTGATTTCTGTGAAAATTGTGTATATGGGAAGCAAAATCAAGTGAGTTTCCCCTCTAGTGGTAAGAGGGCGAAACATATATCAGAACTTGTGCACAGTGATGTGTTTGGACTTGTGAAGGTTCCATCACTGGGTAAGTCTGTGTACTATGTATCATTTATAGATGACTTCTCAAGGAATACATGGATATATTTCATTAAGAAGAAATCTGAAGTCTTTGACAGGTTTAAATAATTTAAGGCTCTGATGGAAAACTAGACAGAGAAGAAGATAAAGGTGTTGAGGAAAGATAACAGTGGAGAGTTTTGCAGCAAGGAATTTGAAGAATTCTATAAGAAGTGTGGTATAGCACGATAGAAGACTACTCCATACACACCTAAGAAAAATGGAGTTGCAAAAAGAATGAACAAGGTGTTGATGGAAAGGGCAAGAAGCATGCTCATAGGTGTTGGGTTAGGACAAGAATTCTGGGTAGAGGATAAGACTCCATGTTACCTAGTCAACAGATTACCTTCATCAGTGTTGGAGGATAAGACTCCACAAGAGGTATGGGCTGGTAAGAAACCCTCTATTTCACATATGAGGGTATTTGGATGTGATGCATATGTACACATTCCAAAGGAGAAAAGAACCAAGTTGGATAGTAAATCTGAAAAGTGCATCTTTATTGGGTATAAGAATGGTTTAAAGGGTTATAAGCTTTGGAACCCAGTAACAAGGAAGGTTGTGTACAACTGTGATGTGGTGTTCAGAGAGGTGAAAGATGTTATTAAACATGAATTCCAACCAAATGAACTTAAGAAGATAGAGTTTGAGCTTAATGAGGAAGAATCAGACTCTACAGCATAGGAGGAATCAGAAGATGAAGAGCCACAAACTCTGGGTGTGAGAAGATCAGTTCGAGAAAGAAGGGACCCAGAATAGTATAGCCCATCTGCTTTCTATTCAAAGTTTCCTTTATCTGTTACTGATGATGATCCCAGAATATGAAGGAAGCAATAGATTCAGAGGATGGAAAACTCTGGAAAGAGGCCATGGTTGATAAAATGGCATCTTTGCACAAAAATGAGGCTTGGGATTTGATGGAGTTGTCGGCTGGAAGGAAAACCATTGGCAACAAATGGGTGTTCAAAAAGAAGAAAAATGCAGAAGGAAAGATGGAGAAATACAAAGCTTGATTGGTAGCAAAAGGTTATTCCCAGGTGTCGAGAATTGATTTTGGTGATATTTTTTCTCCTGTTGCCGAGGTAGTTTCTATTAGATTACTTTTATCTATTGCTACTAATTTTGATTTTGAGGTAGAGCAGGTGGATGTGAAGACAACATTTCCTCACAGGGATCTGGAAGAGGAGATCTACATGAAGCAACCTGAAGGTTTTGCGGTGAAGGGTAAGAAAGAAATGGTGTGCAAGTTAAAGAAGTCTCTGTATGAGTTAAAACAGTCACCAAGGATGTGGTATCAGAAATTTGATACATTTATATGAGGACTTGGCTTCACCAGAAGAAAAGCAGATCACTGTGTGTATTTTAAATTAATTGGTGACTATTTTATTTATCTGGTCTTGTATGTGGATGATATGTTGCTGGATGGAAATGACAAAGAAATTATCCAGGATTTGAAGACCCAATTGTCCTCCAAATTCGACATGAAAGATCTTGGTGTTGCAAACTATATTTTGGGCATGGAAATTAAAAGAGACCGGGAAAAGAGGAAGCTCTAGTTAAACCAAAGGATGTATGTCAAGACAATACTGTAGAGGTTTAATTTGCAGGATAGTAAACCGTTGAAGGTTCCTATTCCTGTAGGTGTGAGGTTATCTGTTGAACAGTGTCCCAAGACACAAGAAGAGGAAGAGGACATGTCTCATGCTCATATGCAAGTGCAGTCGGTAGCCTAATGTATGCAATGGTTTGTACTAGACCAGACCTTGCACATGTAGTGGGAGTATTGAGCAGGTTTATGGAAAAACTAGGGAATGAGCACAGGACAGCAGTGAAGCGGGTTTTCAGATATTTGTGTGGCACTAGTGATTATGGTTTGTGCTACCAAGGAAGACCAGGATTGGACAGAGTGTTGGATATTCGTTGCTTTGTTGATGCAGTTTGGGATGGAGATCTAGATCAGAGAAGATCTACAAGTGGGTATGTGTTTAACCTATTTGGAGGTGCAGTTAGTTTAATGAGTAAAACACAATCTGTAGTGGAAATATCAACTATAGAGGCAGAATACATGACAACCACTCATGCAAGCAAGGAAGCAATTTGGTTGCAGAGATTTTGTTCAAGTATAGGGTTAGTATAGGGAGCTATAAGGATAGATTGTGGTAGCCAAAGTGCAATTTTCTTAGCAAATAACCCGGCATATCATTCAAAGACAAAACACATTGATGTCCAGTATCACTTTGTGAGGGATATGATAGAAGACAAAAAGGTGTTGCTAGTAAAGGTGGACACTTTGAATAATACTGTAGATGCATTGACAAAATATGTGAGCTCTGAGAAGTTTTCTTGGTGTAGAGAAACAATGGGAATTATAGGGCTGGATAAATGACTAAGCTCTCTTGTGGCCCCTTATGGAAAGAAAACAACAAGTGGGAGAATGTTGGGTTGTGTTATATTCTTTCTACGACTAGCCCACATAGTTAACTGAGGGGTTGTTGCACCGATTGCATAGCGGGGGAGTCACAGGGGGTTTGAGGGGTGTAGGTAACCCCCCTCTATGGGATCCGAGGCAGCACCCCTGAAAATTTTGTTTTTGGACCCTATATTAGGTTGGGCAGACCTACCTATGGTTTTGTGCATGTTTTTCGCACATGGTTTTGGAAATGATGGTTTTTGGTCCATGGTATTGGATGCTTCGGCATGTATAAATATGTATTGTAACATTGAAAGGAACATAATGAAAAATCAAGCTGGTAGCCCCAATTTTGGGATCCAGGGGAAATCTCTATGTATATGTGTTTTATGTGTTATGCTCTCACATTGTTTATTTTCTATGTTTTAGAATTCATATGAAGATGATTTCTGTACGGGGTGAAAACCTACAATAAGATCAAGAATAAAGTTGTCATTGCAAATAATTGGGATCTACCATGTAAGTTTACTTTACTACATGGAATTCTTGATTTGTTAGATCCCAAATAATTAGGGTTGAATTTATTTTTGTTCGAATGAGATTAAGAATAAAGTTTTCATTTTAATCGTTGAAACATACCATATAAGATTTATTCACTACATAAAATTGTTTATTTGTTAGAGCTGAACTTATTAGGATTATGAAGAGTCCCCTTTCATGACAATATTTATGAATTCTCTATTCTTGCTTAAAGAATTACATATTACAGAAAGGTGGAAAATAAATGAGTTGTATCTCAATGGTTTTTGTTTTAAAATGTGTGAAGGGAGTAATAAATCATTTTTAGTTGCGTTCAAATATTTTGGAGCAACCACTAAAGTGCTTCATTTTCCTCTTAGTTAATTTCATTTCTACTATCCAAATGCTTCTAGAAGTCCTTGTCCAAAGTGATCTCTTAACTATCTTTGAGGAAAATTGATTACTTCATTGGAACCCATGGATTACAATTTGATTAGGAGCAAGGGATGAGAAAGCTTCATATTATTCAATATATTCCACTATTTAAAATCATATCGAATGATTTCCTTTCTCTATAATTGATATGACAATCACTCGAGCGTTTGTTAGGATTTTGAAATATTTTTCAATGATTTTTTTTTCTTGAAAGTTATGTTCTCATTTAAAGAAAGTAAAGAAAAGGTGAAAATGATGCAATGGAAAGATTTTATGTTTTACTGCCCACGAATGCCTTGCTAATGTGTAGGGCTTGGTATTTTCTTGACTCAAGATTAGTCACTTTTTTGTTGTGTTTATATTGCTATCCTTGAAGTTGGTGATCTACTATGTGTGTAATAGGAAGTATTAGCTACTAAGCACTCTCAAAGTTGATATTTATGGATGACTAACTTTAAATGTCCCTACTTGACACTTTAGTATTACATGATCATGCAAAGAAATTATTAATAAATATTAAAGGGAAGATGATTAATGTGCAGTGCTTCTTGGCTGGTCATATAATTACTCCATTTTGGCCCCTCATAATATATTGGAGCCTACTTTTTGGTTGTTACCTATGGAGCTTCCCTTTGGCTCAGAAAAACATCAAGGATAAATTACCATTGCATTTGCATTCGACATCATCAAAGAGGGATTCACCAAAAGCAATAGGACATGGGATCAATTGGTACAATGAGTGGATAACTGCTAGAGAAACATTGAGGCACCATAATTTCTTATGTATTTAGATTCACTTGAAATTAACTAGTCACAAAAAGTACCCTTTTTTTCCGCATATTTTCATGTATACAGAAATATGTAAAATGCAATTTCAGACTAATTATTCAAAATAATAATTATCTGATAGTCATAATTTATAATTAAATAGTATAAGATGATTAATATTATAGGACACAACTATAGGGTCTGACTGTGAGGGGCATTGTGACAATATATGTACACTTCTCATTGTATTAGACAATCATCTCTCAGAGTGTGATATCCATCCAATGAAATGTACTCCCAGAGGCCATTGTGGGATTGAATTTTTTTTCTTTTAGTGGACAAGTGGTGATATATTTTCTTAGGCCTTATTGTTCTGCTTCCCCAAGATTTTGACACTACTCACAACTAGCACCTTCATTCAACCAAGTGAGGTACTCATCTTGGAAAGTTGAATCATTTTGTCTCCACAATCCAATATGATGTTGGATCAATCTCATGATCCTAAAAACATAGGTCGTAATAGCAAGGAACTTTTACAGTGGGAAAAATAATATCCAAATTTAAGGAACATGAATCTTTTAGAACAAGCAATAAGGATATTTTTTATGTTGATATTTTTTTTTTTTCATTTGTTTTCACAAGTTATCTATTGCCTGATATTTTTAACATGAAGCTTAGTTGGTATGATTGTGCCTAATTTTTTTTTGAAGGTTCAATACTAATTTCCTAAGTTGTTTTTTTTCTATGGTGACTTTTTATTTGCTTTGTTTATACAAATCATCTAGCCACATAGTGGCCACTCTCGAATGTTGAGCTATATGTCGTATAAATATTTTATAATCTACTTTATTTTATATTCAAGTATTCAACATCTTTCGTGTTTTATACTCTGAATTGTATCTTCTGTCGTTTTCAGGAGAGGAACTCAATATTGATGGTAAGAAGCAGCAATTGAAGAAAGAGGAGAACAATAACACTAGAGCAACAAATGAAAGATGAAAGAGAGAAGAGAATATGTCTAGTGATACCCTTAGAGCCAATATATTGCATAAGACACGCTCATAGAGACTGATGGTCAAGCTTTTAGAGTTGGTGAATTCACTTGCAATGGTTTGGCAACAAAGCGATAATATTTTGAAATGATGAAAAAATATTTCATGTGTAAATTGTAGTCTAACCAATATTAAGTTGGAAACTCATATTGTAATACTTGATATTTATATAGTAAATTTTATATGGTTGAAATTATTTTTATTTTCATTTGATATTATTTAGCCTTGTAATTAACATATGTAACTTTGCATTATCATATTAGATAAACATGCACATTTTATGGCATTTTTTGAAAATTTAGCTCAAAATCATACTAATTAATTTATGTTGATTAATAATAAACATATAAAATCAATTTAAAACTACTAAATTAGTAGCTTATATTAATTAATTATGAACACAAATAAAATGAACATATGACTAAATTAATCGTTTATAATGATTATGAATGAAATTAAATGAAATGAATAGAAACTACTAAATCAGACGTTTATATATGAATATGAAAGTACCAAAAAAAGATAAATAACTACTGCAAATGATATTTTTTTTTTATTAAAATGAAGACTACATTTTGCATATATATGACTATTAGTAGCTAATTTATAGTATCTTATAACATGACTAAAATTTAGTCATGTTTCTTCAGTCATTAATTGGTTTCAAATCACGACTAAAATTTGCATATATGTGACTATTAGTAGCTAATTTACAATATCTTATAACACGACACACATTTTGGTCATATTTCTTTGGTCATTAATTGGTTTTCTCGAGGATTCATATAGTAATATATTTGTTGTATATTTGGTCATTAATTACGAAAATTAATGACCAAACCAATGAAAAATGAATGACGAAATTTATTACTAAATATACTACTAGATAATAAAATTGAGGAAACCAATTAATGAATAAGCAAAAAATGACTAAAAGTTGGTCGCGTTATAAGATACTGTAAATTAGCTACTCACCGACTGAAAAAAAGTTGTTTATATGCAAATTTTAGTTGTTTTTTTAGTAACTAATTAGTCATTTTGTACTAGTCTAAGCATATGGGTTGTTTTGAGTTTTGTGAGAAAGTGGAAAGGATCCAACATCATCCTCTGTTGACCAAATTTTTCATCACCAACCTCGATGACAACCAGGTAACCCTTGCTGGTGTCATCTTTACTATATCTCCTGTTATCACATCAGAAGCCTCTGGGATCCCAAATGTTGGCAAAAAATGGTTTAAACAAAGAGAATTGGATCAATTTTACTATGAGCCATATCTTAAACCAAGGTACAAGAATGAGAGAAAGAGGATTTTTCCTTTCTCTTACCTCCTAGATAGATATGTTCCCATGATGAAAATCATCATGAAGTACTTCACATGTGAGGGTAGGTTTTCTAGGCTCTATTCCTATCATATCCGGCTACTCAAGCATTTCACAAGAGTCAAAATGCTCAATATGCCCTACTATCTTTATCAAGACATTGAAAAGATGTCATTCATTGCGCAAAGGAAAGATTATGATCATCAAATGCAAAGTATATTTCACCACTCCCTCATTAAGATGATATTCCTACACCACCTTGATCAGCTTAACATTACAAGGGACACTTTCATATCCAATGAGATTTCCACAGTTCCACCTATTCAGCATGGCCAAGAAGTACCTTCATCATCTCATCCATTCACCTCCATTCATCCACCTCAACCCATATATCATCCATCTTCATTTGATGAGTCATCCACACCATCACCTTCATCATCACCATCTCATGAGACTATTCATTCACCTGGCAGAGATGAAGGCAGTGAGCAAGAACACATTGAGCATGGTGAAAGCAATAAGCCTAAAGGGGTTGGTTTAGGTACCTTGACACGTACTTATCAGAGAGGGAACAAGCAAGTGTGTGCCCCATAGATTGTGGGAGGGGAATTTCCTTCTTCATTGTCAAAGCAGGTACAAAAGGGTAAGGAAAAGGTGACAGAGGTAGAGATTCAGCAGTAGGAGGAGGACCTCCATGAGACAAAGCATGACTTTTAGTTAGTTAACCCAAATGAGCATGATGACAGTGATAACATAGCCATTGTCATCAAGGAGAAGAATTTACTTATAGGAGGGCTCTAGATCAGCTTGTAAAGGGCCAAATACATTATATCATACTATGAGTAGGAGAACAGACAATTTGAGGTTAAAAATGAGCTCTTGGAGATTCAACTCATCAAAGCAAAGAGAAAGACTGAAAAGGCTAAGGCCTTACTTGATAAGGCATCTAGAAAATATGGTGAACAACTTGATGAACAGGTTCCAAGAAGAAGGCCAAGGACTAGAGTCCTAAAGAGAGATTTGGAGCTAGAAAAGCAAAGGGAGGAAGAACTATCCAATCAACTCACCCTAAATGAGAAATTTGCCAAAATGGTAAATCATAACCGGGAAAATTGGATCGAGAGGGTGAACACCCATATTGAGAGCCTCTTATATAAGGCCAAAAGGGATATTGATATTTAGAGAAGGATGGAAAAGTAGTATTCCATGAGAAACAAAATTGCAAGAG
Source organism: Pinus taeda (assembly GCA_000404065.3). NCBI lineage: Eukaryota > Viridiplantae > Streptophyta > Pinopsida > Pinales > Pinaceae > Pinus > Pinus taeda. The sequence continues at coordinate 24,476 of APFE031635479.1, read as the reverse complement.
CCAAATTCAAAAGAGCCCATGCAAAAATTGAAGCCTTGACCAAGCAAGAGGAGAAAAGGAGGCTAGATATTCTTACCAAGGCATCACTCCATGCCTCAAAAATATGATCATCCATTAGCCCACCAATTTGGAAAATTTTTTAACAAAGTTTGCAAGTTATGATTTTCTGTGTTTTTTAAAGCATTTTTAATACAATCAAAGGGTCAAACGCGCAACACCTAGGGTGTTGCACTCTTTTTTGAGGCGTATGATGAATAAAATTCCAGTATATTTGGATTCAACGTGATGAGGACATGCACCCTGTGCATTTGCTAAGCATTTGGAAGCATACTAGTTAGCCAAAAAGGTCAAAAACCACCAAAAAAACCACCTTCCTGCCTCTTTTTTGGCCTCGATGCTGTGCATTTACCAGTATTGGGAGATTGAGTTTTTGACATGGAAAATGAGCCACAAATTAAAAACTGAAGGAATATCTAGAAAGTAGACTTGAGGGGCTTTCCAACGAGCTATCTTGGAGAAAATTTGGACACTAGGAAGGCACCCAAAAGTAGCCTTGAATTTGGAGGGTGCGTTTGACACTTAGATGGCGCGTTTGACAGTCTTCTCCAATTTTCACTGTTTCTCTCCAAAATAATTTTCACCTATGGGAAATTGATGTTTTACTAATGTAATTGATAAGGATGATGTAATTATTATGTTTTTTATTGTCATCTACCGTAAATACATTGGTTAAATGGCCTACATGACTTGTAATGAATCAATTTCCTTAAATTAGGGATGAGTCACTTTAACCACCCTATACTCTAGCTATCAGTTCAGCCTTTCTGCAACTACTCCTCTTCTCATGGATTCGACCCTTGAGGCTATGATGAGTTGGTTTTAGGCCTATATTATGTATTTTCCTAGTCATTTTACGGGTTGGACTCTCTTGGATGTTGTAATAGCTTTCAAACTTTGGCATGGAATATATTGGATGAAGTTGCACCTATTTGGTTGGATTCCTGTGGCATGGTATTTCGATATTGTTTCTTCTTAAATTTCATATGTGTGAATGCGTTTTTCCTTTCATGATCCATTTCACTCTAATTATGTTCAATTTTCAAGGTGTGATAAGCAGAATTCATCTTTGTATGCTCTGTTTTGTGAAAATCATCATATATTGTTTCATTTCTTCAGTTTAAAAAGAATTCATGACGCTCATACTCTTTTTATCATCTCATTAGTCTAAACCATCTCATCACTATACTACGAAGTTTAAAGTGCCTTGCCTACCTTGCCCCATCAGATGTTTGCAATTTAGATTCACTTTGCCCTGACCTAGTTCATCCTCTGACCTAATTCACTCATCCTTGTGACTACCCAACCAAATCAAATGAAACAACCCTTTGCACTTTGCATCTAGCCTAAAACCATAATCTATCCAGCCCTCTTGGCTATTATCCTTTGGAGAGATCCCTCTTCGGCTTGGTAGGGCTAGCTACCAAGCCAAAAGATTGGTCTATGGTTACCTCAGCTAGAGTCTTCCTCAGCCTTGGAGATCTGGAGGATTGATAACATACAACATTCTTACATATAATTAGAATACAAAAAAAGTTCCCAGTCATTTACAACATTGCACAGTTATATTCTACTGAATGGTTGCTTCTTGTTCTTTTGGGTATTTTTTATTAAATTACTTCTCTAATTTGTGTAGCTTATGTTTAAAAGTTGCCTTCGTTATCTGATTATGTAATGACATGGTTTTCGTAGGAAATGAAAATGATCAAATATCAAGATGGAGTTAAGAACAACATGAAAATATTAAACAAAAATATAATAAATGAGGGTTCTAATCATGTAATGCATGTAATTATCTTTGGTTTGTTATCCTTCTTCATTGTATATATGTTATCCAAGGTGTCGAGAAGATGAGGAATTGTATTAAAAGTGAGAAAAAACTTCTTTTTTAAGGGTTTAAAAAGAATGGCTTAAGGTTCCATTTATATATGAAAGATAAAGATCCTTCTTTGATATTTGGATAAGAAAAATCATTTTCAGTTAGAGTTGGGAAAGGAAGATAAGTTGAATTTGAACTATCATAAACATAGCACAAGGGACTAGAGGTTCTTATAGGTTTTTGTCTATAAAAACTTGTGTACATTGTTTTAAATGAGTTCTATGCATTATTTTACTAAGTTATAAGAAATGTAACTAGACCCTTTTCGGAGTGTCCAAAATTACAAACCAGACCAAAACCTACTGAAAAACCAGTTCAATAAAAAACACAATGTTTAATTTTAAGTAAAAATTTCAGTATTTATGTACATCAATGTATATATCATGTAAGGGTGAAAACAGCTAATGGCATTGATATGTAAGTTCAGATGCAGACAAATTTTTGAAAATACACAAACATCAAGACTATAAATCGCCTTTAGAATTCAAAAATAATTGTACTACAAATAAGTCACTACATGTCCTCATTTAGAGTTCAAAAATAATTGTATTACAAACAATTCACTTAATGTCCTCATGATCATCCCCTACATCAAGATTCTTTCTTGGAATGGGTATCATCAACCTCTAACTTGATGGTTTGGAACTTGTGGTGGTAAAAGTGAATGAAAATCCATCCAGCTGAAGTTATTCTCTACCAATGTTGCATGGCTGACTTTCTATGATCCGCTCCGAGGAGAGATCAATATCCTCTAAGTATGGGACTTGAGTCTGGTATGGTGTCCAACAACCTATTGCACCTCAATCAATGGTTATATTGCATAAATACTAAAGCATTCAATTGTTGTTTTTCCAACTGGATTTTTTTCATTTATATGTTCTTAAACATTTTAACTATGCTCACACCCAAAAGCGCTCACAAATACTTAATGAAAAGAATGTGATGAGTGTGGGGAAAATAGCGAGTTAGGTGGGGATCTATAAATAGAGCTATGTTAGTGTTGAAAAAGGGTCTAGATCCTTCAGTTTTGGTGTTTTTTTAGGGTTCATGGATATGCATGGTTCGGGTCATATAATGTATTGATTTGTAATTGAACCGATCCAAAACTAATTTGGAGGGCTAGTCCCCACGAAAATTGTTTCATGCATATTTTGTTGGAAAAGGGTTGTGAAAATGTTGGTGGCAGCATCAACTCAGGAACAAAAAAATGTTTTGGAGCACAGGATATTGGAATCAACAGAGAACAAAAGCAGTGTAAGTTTCAAATCGTCAATTCTGAGTAGATTTCAACATCCAACTAATATTAATATAATTAGCATCATTGCTTTGTGTAATTTGCGTGCGGTTGTACATGTAAGACATGAGGCAATGTTTATTGCAAATCAAAATAAAGGTGATAAACAAAATCAAAATGGTCTTGGTTCAGAGTTAAGGGACCCTTATTACTTAAGTATTTAAGTATAAGGAACTGGTGTGAAATACTTTTACCAATTTAACCCTTTACCTTGATAACCCTGATATATATATCTATATCTTATATATATATATATATATATATATATTATATTATATATATATATAAAATCCATTATGAAAACATTAATTGAAGTGAGGAATGAAACATTAATTTGGAGAATGCTCTCCATATTCAACGGGAATGCCATGTGAGAAGACTTTGCTTTCCATTATCGGTTCTTCCTACCTTCACCGACCACGCCAAGACCTGCATAGACAACGAAGAATGTGGCTTCATACTCAAACAATATCACACCTCTACATGTCGGTAGTTGATTATCGATCGATAGAAGTCCCAAACCCAAAAATTATGTATATTATCAATGATCCAAACTTACATTATTATTATTTGAACATTTTTGACCTCTCTCCATGTTCTCAAACATTGACATAAAGATACTGACAAATATTTAGCCTCATATGATACCATAGAAATACCTCATTCGATACTATCTAAAATATTTCATCCACAACCATCAAAATGACACCTAGTGGTCTCGATGGGAAGCCGGATTTTTAAAGTTGCTACGTTAATTTTCCCAAAGAGATATGTAATGTAGCCTCTACAAGATTCATGTCACAATAGGGACTGTGAGATTAGTTCGTAGTAAGCCAAGCATATCATGGATAACTGTAGGTGATGCTTCAAGTTGAAGATTCAAAGTTTGACATTATAATTTGTTGATATTTTTATGTCAGGTTGTAGATTTTGGGAATTTCTTGAAATCAAAATATGATGATTTGGAGAGAGGTTATTTGTATGACCTTTCCTAATGGTTAAATTCCTAGATATTCCCAAAATATACAATTGACATAAGTTAATTAGTCTGTTGCCTTCCTGATGAGAAAAGATATCAACATCTTCAATATATATCTCTCTAGAAAGGAGACATGCAACAACAATGGATCTATGCATATCAGGGCCATTAATTTGTTTGAAATTAATAATTTCAAACAATTCAATCCACAATCTCTTGTCAAACCTTGAATGAAAAAAAAAAAGTCTTAGGTCTAAAATCACACCAGCATTGCTTGTTTGTTGTTCTTCACGACATGGAGCGATTGTGAAATTACTCTAGTGATGAGCGCAATCTTGATTATGTTGATGTGTAACATTTTTGCGTGTGATGTTGTTTGGGACAAAAGTTTTATGAAAGGTGAAAATACTATAATATTTGTATTTAATATTAATTGTAATAGAATAAGAGCCAGCGGTGGCATACCACTGTTTTTTGCTTTTATTTATCAACGTAATTTTGGTTGAAGATTTGGAAGCCAGATATCATAAAATCTACTGATTGAACTATCTTCACTTAACAAAAACATAAAGTGGTAGGAAACTTGTTCTCTCTATATCAAATTCAAAAGAACATATATGACTTTTTTTTTCTTGGATTTGACAAAAATAATCAATATAGAGGGTTGTGCAAAATAAAATTCAAAGGGAAAAGCTTTTTTATCTGAAAGATGAAATTAAAAATATTTTTTTAAGCTATAAATAAATATGTTAGGGTTTGAATTTTTTTTATTTGATTATATTTAAAATTTAATTAAAAATCATTGAGAGTATAAAATGTAGTTTAGTTGGTATTATTGTGCCTAATGTTTTTTTTAAGGTTGAATACTAAGTTTCTAAGGTGTTATTTACTATGGTGACTTTTTATTTGCTTTGTTTATACAAGTCATCTAGCCGCATAGTGGCCACTCTCGAATGTTGAAGTATATGTTGTATACATATTTTATAGTCTACTTTATTTTATATTCAAGTATTCATCTTTCATGTCTTATACTCTGAATTGTATCGTTTGTCATTTTCAGGAGAGGAACTCAATATTGATGGTAAGAAGCAGCAATTGAAGAAAGAGGAGAACAATAACACTGGAGCAACAAATGAAAAATGAGAGAGAGAAGAGAATATGTCTAGTGATACCCTTAAAGCCAATATATTGCATAAGACACACTCATAGAGACTGATGGTCATGCTTTTAGAGTTGGTGAATTCACTTGCAATGCTTTGGCAACACAACGATAATGTTTTGAAATGATGAAACAATATTTCATGTGTAAATTGTAGTCCAACCGATATTAAGTTGGAAACTCATATTGTAATACTTGATATTTTATATAATAAATTTTATATGGTCGAAATTATTTTTATTTTCATTTGATATTATTTAGTCTTGTAATTAACATATGTAACTTTGCATTATCATATTAAATAAACATGCACATTTTATGTCATTTTTTTTAAATTTAGTCACAAAATCATACTAGTTAATTTATGTTGATTAATAATGAACACATAAAATCAATCTAAAACTACTAAAATAGTAGCTTATATTAATTAATGATGAACACAAATAAAATGAACATATGACTAAATTAATCGTTTATAATGATTATGAATGAAATTAAATGAAATGAAAAGAAACTACTAAATCAGACGTTTATATAATGAATATGAAAATACCAAAAAAAACATAAATAACTACTGCAAATGATATTTTTTTTATTAAAATGATGACTACATTTTGCATATATATGACTATTAGTAGCTAACTAGTACCTTATAACATGACTAAAATTTAGTCATATTTCTTCAGTCATTAATTGGTTTCAAATGATGACTAAAATTTGCATATATGTGACTATTAGTAGCTAATTTACAATATCTTATAACACGACACACATTTTGGTCATATTTCTTTGGTCATTAATTGGTTTTCTCAAAGATTCATATAGTAATATATTTTGTTGTATATTTGGTCATTAATTGCGATAATTAATGACCAAACCAATGAAAAATGAATAACGAAATTTATTACTAAATATACTACTAGATAATAAAATTGAGGAAACCAATTAATGAATAAGCAAAAAATGACTAAAAGTTGGTCGCATTATAAGACACTATAAATTAGCTACTATTGGTCACCGACTGAAAAATAGTTGTTTATATGCAAATTTTAGTTGATTTTTTAATAACTAATTAGTCATTTTGTACTAGTGTAAGCATATGAGTTGTTTTGAGTTTTGTGAGAAAGTGGAAAGGATCCAACATCATCCTGTGTTGACCAGGTTATTCATCACCAACCTCCATGAAAATTAGGTAACCCTTGCTGTTGTCACCTTCACTATATCTGCTACTATCATATCAGAAGCCTCTGGGATCCCAAATGTTGGGGGAAAATGGTTTAAACAAGGAGAATTGGATCATTTTTATTATGAGCCATATCTTAAACCAAGGTACAAGAATGAGAGAAATAGGAATTCTCCTTTCTCTTACCTCCTAGACAGATATGTTCCCATGATGAAAATCATCATGAAGTACTTCATATGTGAGGGTAGGTTTTCTAGGCTCTATTCCTATCATATTCGACTATTCAAGTATTTCACAAGAGTCAAAATGCTCAATATGCCCTACTATCTTTATCAAGGCATTGAGAAGATGTCATTCATTGCCCAAAGGAAAGATTATGATCATCAAATGCAAAGTATATTTCACCACTCCCTCATCAAGATGATATTCCTACACCACCTTGATCAGCTTAACATTACATGGGACACTTTCATATCCAATGAGATTTTCATAGTCCCACCTATTCAGCATGGCCAAGAAGTACCTTCATCATCTCATCCATTAACCTCCATTCATTAACCTCAACCCATATATCATCCATCTTCATTTGATGAGTCATCCACACCATCACCTTCATCATCACCATCTCGTGAGACTATTCATTCACATGGCAGAGATGAAGGCAATGAGCAAGAACACATTGAGCATAGTGAAAGTAGTAAGCCTAAAGGGGTTGGTTTAGGTACCTTGACACATACTTATCAGAGAGGGCACAAGCAAGTGTTTGCCCCATAGATTGTGGGAGGGGAATTTCCTTCTTCATTGTCAAAGCAGGCACAAAAGGGTAAGGAAAATATGACAACGGCAGAGATTAAGCAGTAGCAGGAGGACCTCCATGAGACAGAGCATGAATTTCAGTTAGTTGACCCAAATGAGGATGATGACAGTGATGACACATCCATTTTCATCAAGGAGAAGAATGCACTCATAGGAGGGCTCTAGGTCAGCTTGGAAAGGGCCAAATACATTATTTCATACTATGAGCAGGAGAACAAATAACTTGAGGTCAAAAATGAGCTCTTGGAGATTCAGCTCATCAAAGCAAAGAGAGACACTGAAAAGGCTAAGGCCTTACTTGATAAGGCATCTGGGAAATATGGTGAACAACTTGATGAACAGGTGCCAAGAAGAAGGCTAAGGACTAGAGGCCTAAAGAGAGCTTTGGAGCTAGAAAAGCAAAGGGAGGAAGAATTAGCCAATCAACTTACCCTAAATGAGAAGTTTGCCAAAATGGTAAATGAGGACCGGGAACATTGGCTCGAGAGGGTGAACACCCATCCTGAGAGCCTCTTAGACAAGTCCAAAATGGATATTGATATTTAGAGAAGGATGGAAAAGTATTATGTCATGAAAAACAAAATTGCAAGAGCCAAATTCAAAAGAGCCCATGCAAAAATTGAAGCCTTGACCAACCAAGAGGAGAAAATGAGGCTAGATATTTTTACCAAGGCATCACTCCATGCCTCAAACATATGATCATCCATCAACCCACCACTTTGGACAATTTTTAAAAAAAATTTGCAAGTTATGATTTTCTGTGTTTTTTAAAGCATTTTTAACGTAATCAAAGTGTCAAACGCACATCACCTAGGGTGCTGCACTCTTTTTTGAGGCATATGATGAACAAAAGGCCAGTATATTTGGATTCAGCATGATGAGGACATGCACCCTGTGCATTTTCTAAGCATTTGGAAGCAAACTGGTTAGCCAAAAAGGTCAAAAACCACCAAAAAACCACATTTTGCCTCTTTTTTGGCCTTGACGATGCGCATTTACCAATATTGGGAGATTGCATTTTTGACATGACAAATGAGCCCCAAATTAAAAACTGAAGGCATATCTATAAAGTATACTTGAAGGGCTTTCCAATGAGATATCTTGGAGCAAATTTGGACATTGGGAAGGCACCCAAAATCAGCCCTAAACTTGGAGGGTGCATTTGACACTTAGAGGGCGTGTTTGACAAAGAGGGTGCATGTTTGACAGTCTTCTCCAATTTTCATTGTTTCTCTCCAAATTAATTTTCGCCTATGGGAAATTGATTTTTTACTAATGTAATTGATAAGGATGATGTAATTATTATGTTTTTTATCGTTATCTAGTGTAAATACATTAGTTAAATGGCCTACATGACTTGTAATGAATCAGTTTCCTTAAGTTAGGGATAAGTCACTTTAACCACCCTATACTCTAGCTATCAGTCAAACTTTCTTGCAACTACTCCTCTTCTCATGGATTCGACCCTTAAGGCTAGGATGAGTAGGTTTGAGGCTTATATTATGTATTTTCCTAGTCATTTTACGGGTTGGACTCTCTTGGATGTTGTAATAGCTTTCAGACTTTGGCATGGAATATATTGGATGAAGTTGCAACTATTTTGGTGGGATTCCTATGGCATGGTATTTTGATCTTGTTTCTTCTTCAGTTTCACATGTTTGAATGTTTTTTTCCTTTCATGATCCATTTCACTCTAATTATGTTCGATTTTCAAGGTGTGATATGCAAAATTCATCTTTGTATGCTCTGTTTTGTGAAAATCATCATATATTGTTTCATTTCTTCAGTTTAAAAAGAATTCATGACCTTCATACTCTTTTTATCATCTCATTAGTCTAAACCATCTCATCACTATACTACAAAGTTTAAAGTATCTTGCCTACCTTGCCCCATCAGATGTCTGCAATTCAGATTCACTTTTCCCTGACCTAGTTCATCCTCTAACCTAACTAACTCATCCTTGTGACTACCCAGCCAAATCAAATCAAACAACCCTTTGCACTTTACATCTAGCCTAACACCATAATCTATCCAGCCCTCTTGGCTATGATCCTTTGGAGAGATGCCTCTCTGGCTTGGTAGGGCTAGCTACCAAGTCAAAAGATTGGTCTGTGGTTACCTTAGCTAGACTCTTCCTCAGCCTTGGAGATCTGGAGGAGTGATAACATACAACATTCTCACATATAATTAAAATACAAGAAACGTTCTAGGTCATTTACAACATTGCACGGTTATATTCTACTGAATGGTTGCTTCTTGTTCTTTTGGGTATTTGTTATTAATTTACATCTCTAATTTGTGTAGCTTATTTTTAAAAGTTACCTTCATTATCTGATTATGTAATGACATGGTTGTCGTAGGAAATGACAATGATCAAAGATCAAGATGGAGTTAAGAACAACACGAAAATATTAAACAAAAATATAATACATAAGGGTTCTAATCATGTAATCCATGTAATTATCTTTGGTTTGTTATGCTTCTTCATTATATATCTGTTATCCAAGGTGTCGCGAAGATGAGGAATTGTATTAAAAGTGAAAAAAAACTTCTTTTTTAAGGGTTTAAAAAGAATGGCTTAAGGTTCCATTTATATATGAAAGATAGAGATCCTTCTTTGAAATTTGGATAAGAAAAATTATTTTCAGTTATAGTTGGGAAAGGAAGATAAGTTGATTTTGAACTATCATAAACATATCACAAGGGACTAGAGGTTCTTATAGGTTTTTGTATATAAAAACTTGCGTACTCTATTTTAAATGAGTTCTATGCATTATTATACTAAGTTATAAGAAATGTAACCAGACCTTTTTTGGAGTGTCCAAAATTACAAACCAAACCAAAACCTATTGAAAAACTAGTTCAATAAAAAACATAATGTTTAATTTTAAGTAAAAAATTCAGTATTTATGTACATCAATGTATATATCATGTAAGGGTGAAAACAGCTAATGGCATTGATATGTAAGTTTAGATACAAACAAATTTTTGAAAATACAGAAACATCAAGACTATAAATGGCCTTTAGAGTTCAAAAATAATTGTACTACAAATAAGTCACTGCATGTCCTCATTTAGAGTTCAAAAATAATTGTATTACAAACAATTCACTTAATGTCCTCATGATCATCGCCTAGATCAAGATTGTCTCTTTGAATGGGTATCATCAACCTCTAACTTGATGGTTTGAAACTTGTGGTGGTAAAAGTGAATGAAAATCCATCTAGCTGAAGTCATTCTCACCAATGTTGCATGGCTGACTTTCTATGATCCGCTTTGAGGAGAGATCAATATCCTATAAGTATGGGATTTGATTCTGGTGTGGTGTCCAACAATCTGTTGCGCTTCAATCAATGGTTATATTGCATAAATACTAAAGCATTCAATTGTTGTTTTTCTAACTGGATTTTTTTCATTCATATGTTCTTAAACACTTTAACTGTGCTCGCACCCAAAAGCGTTCACAAATACTTAATCAAAAGAATGTGATGAGTGTGGGCAAAATAGGGGTTAGGTGGGGATCTATAAATAGAGCTATGTTAGTGTTGAAAAAGGGTCTAGAATCAGTTTTGTTGTTTTTTTTAGGGGTCATTGACATGCATGGTTCAAGTTGTATAGTGTATTGATTTGTAATTGAACCAATCCAAAACTAATTTGGAGGGCTAGTCCCCACGAAAATTGTTTCGTGCATATTTTGTTGGAAAAGGGTTGTGAAATTGTTGGTGGTAGCATCAACTCAAGAACAAAACAAATGTTTTGGAGCACAGGATATTGGAATCAGCAAAGAACAAAAGCAGTGTAAGTTTCAAATCATCAATTCTGAGTAGATTTCAACATCCAACTAATATTAATATAATTAGCTTTAATGCTTTGTGTAATTTGTGTGTGGTTGTACATGTAAGACATGAGGCAATGTTTATTGCAAATCAAATAAAGGTGATAAACAAAATCAAAATGGTCTTGGTTCAGAGTTAAGGAACCCTTATTACTTAAGTATTTAAGTATAAGGAACTGGTGTGAAAGCCTTTTACCAATTTAACCCATTACCTTGATAACCCTGTCATATATATATATATATATATATATATATATATTATATATATATATATAATTATATAATATATATAATATATATAATATATATATATTATATAATTAATATATATATATATATATATAAATATATCTATACATATACTCCATCCTGAAACATTAATTGAAGTGGATTGAAGTGGAGGAATGAAACATTAATTTGGAGAATGCTTGCCATATTCAACCGTTCATGTCATGTGTGAAGAATTCGCTATTCAAACGTGGAATGTTGGGGAATGCTCACCATATTCAGCAGGCATGCCATGTGAGAAGACTTTGCTTTCCATCATCTTTATTCTATCAATTAGATAATCAAAATCTTTATTTTATTAACTAGACAATATCTACTATTGTTTATATAAACGGTAGCCAATCCTCTCATTCTGAAAGCAGACAAGTTTGGATATCAGAACATACATACAATTAGCCTTGTCTCCATATTTTCCAAACCATAAATAAATCATGAAGATTTCCACACTTGGCTCTCTCAATCAACTCCCCACTCTCATCTCCCAGAGGCCAACCCCCTCAAATTATGTGGGAATTGATATTCCCAACAAGTATGACAAGGATCCCAATTTCAAGTAATCAGCTGAGTCTTGGCAATAGGGTATTAAGGGCTTCTCACAGCTTCAATGGAAGAACCATCAGTGGCAGTTTTGCAACAGAAGAAAAGAGGGATATTGCTTTCAAGAGGAAAAAGGATCACTATGCTCTTTTGGGTTTCTCTTGTCATGCCACCTACAATGATATCAGGGTTGCATACAGAAGACTAGCACTGAAATACCACCCTGATGTCATGCCTTTGCACTAGCTTGAGACAACCACTGACCTTTTTTCTGAGATAAATCAGGCTTATGATACTTTGTCTGATCCACAAAAGAGAAAAGCATATGATGATGCGCACCTCATACCCAAGTTTGACACTACCAGGGTTGCAACATCCCCATCCTCATTTGAGCATTGGAGAGGAAGGAATTGGGAAACAGATCAATGCTGGTGTTTGGGGGGAATTGTGATCATGTTCTTATTTCTAATTCCAGTGCGTGGATTTTAGTTATGTATTAGATATTAATAATACCTTTCAAGATCGTACCTTCTAGAGAAGGCAAAGGCCTAAGATTCGTTTCAGGCTGCTTGAATGTACTCTGGTACTCTGCTTCCTATTTATGTATGGTGTGATTCTTGGACCCGTGCCCTCTTGTTTAATATATGTTATTATGTATATATTTCTTTATGATGGGACAACCTTGTAATTAGTTTTAGTGGCATATTTTTCCGGAGCATTCTTACTGTTATCACAGTAGTCAAGATGGTCACTTCTAACTTTCTTGTAGTCAAATCACATGGACATGATTGGATAATGGAGATCATCACAATGCAGCTTGTTGCAAGAATTCTTGGGACATTGAAGAAGCCATCATATTTTTTGTGCCTCTTGCTATTCGCCCCCTCCCTCAACAATGGCTTACAACATATATGGTATTTTATACAAAATTTTGTGCAAGATCAAGAGATCCATGCCTAACATTCAACTTGACTTATCATGACTTTAGTCTTTATATATAAAAATAAAAACATAGATAGATAGATACATTGATTTTAATTAGAAGCGTAACTTGTTTCCAATATTGATTTTTATACAATATCTATCATATGTTTATTGTATATATTATATAGCACCATTCAAAAGTTGTTTCCAAGGAAAGTACCTTCAACATTCTCATTTGTGTCCTCATAGGGTGATCACAAGCCTATTTTCCAGGTCTTTATATTGTTCTTTGTTGTGGTAATAAATGTTGATTGAATGATCTTGGACATTGTAAATATATAATTTTGAAACATTATAATGATGTGTAGAGATTGCATCGATTTTACAAGACACTTCAAGCTACCAGTTCCTTTTCTATTGCCTTATGGCGTTTTCTTTGCAAAATCTGGTGCAAATGCTAGTTTAAATTTATCATGAAAGTACTAACACTAAGGAACTACATGAAAAAACTCAAAATTAAACAAAAAAATTGTTATGTCACTTTTGTTACTTTTGTTGAACAATTAAAAACCCTTTAATCTAATTAATCTATCCCAATAGGTTTTTTATATAGCATAGATATGGGCCATGGGTGAGCATCAACAAGTATTTTCTAGTATGCCCAAACACTTGTAAACTTGTGTTTATCTTACAGTATATAACCACCATGCAATATGTGCTTAACTTCAAGTTTTATTTAGTGGTTAACTTTTTTTATTTAGTATAGTTTAATTTGAAATTATTAATATCTAAAATATAGAGTTATAAATATATATGTAATAGAAATATATCTCTCAGCGATTTGACTACTAAGTCTACGAAGGCATACATACTCTACCCCCTCTAGTTTTGAACCTATGACCTCTTAGGAGGAAACACATACTCTTAACCATTAGGCCCACTCAAGCTTTATAAATAGATATAGGTAAAATTTTATGACAAAAGTCAAATTAATGGTTTTAAAAATTAAATACACCTGTCAAATTTAACTACCAATCTTAATTTAATAACTTCAAATACTATATTAATAAATGAAAATTATTTCTTTTAACTCTAAATAAATATTATTATAATATATATAAAAAAATATTAGAAATTCTAGTTTTATATTAAAAATAAATTAATTTATTTTATTTATGTTTGTTATATTTAATATTTAAAAATTTGGAAAAACGAAAAACATCTTACGAAGAATAAATAACATCGAATAAATAACTAACTTTAAAACAATGGAGGTTGAAAAATTCTATATATGAAAAAAATATGATATTATATAGTTTATCAAAAATATTAATTAATTAATTATCATACTAATTTAAATTTAATACTAAAATAACTAGGTTGAAAAACCTTAGTAAAAAAAATAGCAAAATATATAATATTTCTTAAAAATATTGTATTCATATAATAACAAGGATTACATAGTAGCTAATTTTAATTACTTATTTAAAATATAGTTAAACTAAAACAAAAAATAATAAAATAACAAAATTTTAATTTTTAAATAAATAATTAAATAATTTTAAATTGTAATTAAATGTATTATTAAATTTTGCAAATTAACATTATTTGTATTGCAACATAGAAATAATTATTAATAATATATATTTGACTTTTTATAATTTGTGGATATGGTATTATGAAAATCTTATTATTAAACTTGGGAATAGAGGTCCTATCATAGTTTTGTATCTTACATCTAATCAGGGATGGAATTTATTTTGACTGTATTTGACTCTTGGAATTTGTGGCTTCCTGTTTTTCCGTGGACGTATTTTTTTCCCAACTGCAAGTCTGTAACCACAATCGATTAGCCAGTGGATTAAAAACTGTAAGGGAAAATTAAATTTATTTACAGACAGAATAGTATTGGCTGATGAAGATTGGGTGTAGATTCATGGCTGCCAAGGGCTCCCTCAACAGGCCTTATAGCCCTTGCCCTTGCCCTTCTGGTGGCATAGAGCAGAAAACAAAAAAATTTAAATAAATGCTAGGAAATTGCATCATCGCAGTGCGGACATTTCGTCGAGTAATTTTCCTGCAAATTCGAGTGCTTTGTCGACGATCTTACGACGGTTTCTTGCATTTTTCTGGGTGTTCTTGTTTGAAGGATTTTAATGCATTTGGCGTCTGAATTGATAGCGTTGACCTGCCAGTCGCCCATATGGTCCTCGAGAATATGCGCCCGGCTTGAGAGGAGCGACGAAGAAGAATTCATCCGGTGGGCGGTGCGAGGTTCTTGGAATCTCGAAATGCATTTTCACAGGATATGAAAGTTGATTCGATTGTTCTTGGAATCTCGAAATGCATTTTCACAGGATATGAAAGTTGATTTGAAAGTTGATTCGATTGCTGGTTGGTTTGACTTTTTTGGAGTGAAGTGTTAGTGTAAGTCAGTTTTACTTGTCATTAGTGATCAAATATGCTTTTACCAGGTTTTTTTTAAGGGGTCTTAAAGTCAAATTTTCAGAATAAAATTTGACCACTAGGTAGTGTGTCTAGGTCTATTTCTTCTCCTTCAAAATCTTCATGGTCCGGTCACTTCCATCACAGAAATATCATCACCATCATCTTAGTCATATCAACATGGTCTTCATTCATCTCAATGCCACAATTAGGTCATTAGGGTCAAAGTCATAAAAATTTGTCATGTCATTAATAAATCCAGCAAATGAAGGAGTAGTAATAGAGTTTTGCTCAAATGGTTCTGTTCCAAGTGTAATTTATTGCAAAATGATGTAAGAGGTTCAATGTTCTAACGCTGCATATGAAAGTTCCAAAGTTACAAAGTCTCCAAAAGAAAAGTGAAGGTATATGGTGGGCCACCCTACCATTAAGAAATTGATTTCTCTATAAAGCCCATCTCATTCCTTTTCTTTCTCTCATATTCATTGCTAGAGAGCTCTCATTCACCAACAAGTCATTTCCTCAGCATTCTCACAGGCGGAAATACTCCAAAAGGAAATCCAAATAGTTTCACTGTGTTTTCCATGAATTTCGTTGTGTTTTCGAGGGTTTCACTGTGTTTTATCTCCACATGCCCCAAAACTTGTTTTCAACGAGTTTCAACAATAATTGAAGTCTTCAAATTCTTTCTACAAGTAATTTCAAGTCTCTCCACCTCTCCGTAAGTCTATTTCCCTTGATTTCATGTTGCAAAACCTCAATTACTCCCGACGTTGCGTTTTCACAGTTTTCCTAGTTGGACTGTGTATAAATTCCTTAGACCAGACCCTATACTCATTTCCTCCCATTCCACTTCTCAAAGGTCCCTAACACCCGTACCTATCTCCCTAAAATTTCCTACACTCTTTCCCCTTCCCTAAACCCTCCATCCTATCCCCTCATCCATTCCCATGTTTTCCTAATAAGGGTGATCACTTGCACACAATAAAAATGGAGTAGGAAAGGAAATCCTATAAAAAAGGAGGCCAAATATTGAGATATGAACCACTAAACACTAAGGATTTGATGTCTTCCCCACTGTCCAAGCAGTGCTTTGAGAATGTAGGGTGTTTAGGTTTTTGTGAGCTAGTCCAAAGGGTCAAATGCCATCCCAAATCGACTAGTTTGGTTGCCACTCATTTGAGGAAAGATAAGGTCACTATTGCGAGTGTTACTTTCACTATTTCAAATGAAGTCATAGTAGTAGCCACAGGGATATCCAACCATGGAGAAAAATGGTTTAAGAGCTTGGATTTGGCTCTGCGAAACTATCAACTTTTCATCAAAGGCCACTACAAACACAACATTAAGAAGGTTTTTCCTTTTGGACAACTCCTTGAGAAATTTGCTCCATTGATGAGGGTTATAATGAAGCACTTTATATGTGAGGGAAGATTTTCTAGATTATACAAATACCATATTAGACTGCTCATGCATTTCACAGGGGTAAAGCCACTAAACCTATCCTACTACCTCTACAAAAGTTTGGCTAAAATGGCAGAGAAGGTGCAACATAAATAAAGTGATAATCAAAAAATCCTTTTTAACCATGCCCTCGTCAAGATTAATGTATTGCATCAGCTTGCTCAAAAGAATATCACTTGGGAAACATTCACTCAGTCAGATGTCTTATTGTCTTCTACTAGTCAATCTGCAAGCCTAAGTACACCATCAGCATCACCTAAGCATGTAAAGAGTGGCTCATCTAGCATACCTACAGTTAACAAGATACCTAGGCCTGAAGTGACTCAAACATACCAAAGAGGCAATAGGCTTCTGTTTACTCCACATATTGTGGAAGGGGCCAAGCTTACATCAACAACATCAACAAAGCAGGGATTATAATCACAACATGAGGCACTATTGCAAGATGAGGAACCATTTCATCTTGACACTGACATGGTTGACTTGAAGGTTAATGAGGAGCATAAGACAATAACGCAGGTCATCTGGAGAAAGATGCAATGATTAAAGAGCTTAAAGACAGTTTATCAAAGGCCAATTTCATTATTTCATTCCTAGAGCAAAAGAATCAACAATTGAAGGTAAAACAACTACTTTTGGAAAAGTATGAGGTTGATGTTGGCAAACAGGATATAAAGGGAAAAGTAGTGATTGATGCAAAGGATTTAGATGAATATCAGTAGTAGGTGACAAGGAAAAGGCCAAGGATTAGAGGCCTCAAAAGAGTAGTCCAGTGACAAAGAGAGCAAATGACTTTAATTGACCTAATTGCAACAGAAATCAATGAGAATAGAGATTTTTGGCTTGATAAGGTAAATTATCATTTGGAGAAGCTTATTAAGATGGCTAGCAAAGAAAGCAGGCTGCAAAGACACTTGGATGCTCATTATTACACAAGGAATCAGGTTTCTAGGGTTAAGATCAAGAAGTTGAAGGAGAAACTCAATGAAACCCTAATCAAGAAAAAATGGAAGGTAAAGTTGGATTTGTTTGTTGATGCCTCCCTCATAGTACAGCGTAGAACCTGAGGACTTCATAAAATAATTTCGAGGAGTTTTGGAGAACTCTTTGGTTTTTTGTGAATTTTTGCACATTTTGACACAGTCATGGAGTTAAAAACTTAGCATGCCCCACATTGCACTTTTGTTAGGGAGCTCCAAATCACATTTTGATTGCATATCTAGATTTGGCATGACTTATATATCACATTTAGCCTGAGGGAGCACACTTTTAGCAGGTTTTGACAGGTAAAAATGGCCCAAAACCACCTAAAAAACACCTCTCTTACCTCTTATTGAAGACCACGCTGCGTTTCTGAGAGTACTTGTGGGAGAATGCAGTTTTGAGGGGCTAGAAGTAACCTTTTTCATCTCCTGAAGAGTCCATCATGTAGTAGACATCCACATCTTTTCAATGAGACATCAAGATCAGAATTTGAACTTCATGAAGGCCTTCAAAAACTAGTTCTCCCAAATTCGTTGCATTTTCTCTAGGCTCACTATGTTTTTGGTTGATTTTGCTGCATTTTTTCTTGTGACAACTTTTCTTCATTTTTATCAGTTGGATTCAACTTTTTATGGTGTAATTGATTAACCTTGATGTAATTATGATATAATGATGAGCAAATAGTCTTGTTAAAGTTGTCTTATGTAAAGTTAGGCTTCATTAATGAGAGTGGTCTGAGTCAAAGTTTAATTCGAGGAGTTGTTTTAACCTCCCTATACATTAGGGTTTGGTTGGAACACCTCTTGTAGCAGCTACTAGACTCATGGATTCGCTCCTTGAGAGAAGGGAGATGTTGTTTTGGTCTAAATGTATCATTTTCTCAGTCATAGAACATGTTGGACATCAGAGAAGAGAACACTTGTAGCTTGGACTTGGACATTTTATTCAGGAAATCAAAGGAGAAGTTTGGAACTATTATCTAGGAATTCATGTGTAGTGAGTTTGTGATGATGTTTTTTCTTTGTTTTAGTTTTATTTGTATACATCTCTCCTTTCATATATTGTTTCTTCAGTGGTTTTCCTTAAATTTTATAAACAGAATTCTTTGCATAAAGCTTTGTTTTGATGGGAATATCATTTTGTGTAATTTTCCTTCTTACTTAATGAATTCATGATGCACATACTCATTAAGACATTTTCTTCTTCCAAACACTACACTACACTTACAAACCCTAAAGCCATCACAAAAGAATTTCTACCTTGCTCATCTATATCTTTGTTGTTGTAACCCTTTGATACTTTGACCTAGCTACCTGGTTTTCACCCCTTATCCAACATCAAAACCTAAAAACTCAAAACCCTACCTGAGCCTGACTTATATAGCCTAAAATCCTTTTTCATCCTAGTCATCATTGTTTGTGAATTCATTGAGAGATCCCTCTCTGGCTTAGCAAGGCTAGCTGCTAAACCGCAAGTGGTCTGAGGATACCTCCTTCGATCTCCCTTCTCAACCTTGGGATATTGTGGAGGCTAACAGAAGGAACTCTAAGAAGTGAATTTATGTTGGATTTGGATTCTTGGGTTCTATTTGAGCGATGGATTGGGTCAGTGAATGAATTACGTTGTTGTTGCGGGGGTAATTGGCGAGAATTTGTGGCTATTTTTGGCGTTTCTGGTAGACTTCCCAGGAGGTGGTATCGAAGCGGGGTTTTTGGGTAAGCTGATGTTGGGACTAGTCATGGCTTGCATTGTGGTGTCATGCACGGTTGTCGCTTTTCTGGTGATGAGGCGGGTGAGGAGTCATGCCAAGTGGAACTGTGTGGTGGGCATTCTGTGGGATTTCGAGGGATGCTCTACTCCTTTGTATTGTTTGAGGCAGTTGATTGACGCCATGGCTGTGGAGATGATCGTTGAATTAGCCTATAAGGGGGTAAGTAATCTCAAGATGATGCTCACCTTCATCGATAGCCTACCCATCGATTAGTTTGTATCAAACTTTATATTAGATAATGTCAGAAATTATCTTTGAATTTGCACGAAACTTAGTCTTATTAGGAATCTAAATATTCAAGTGCATATTATAAATTGTTGGTTTTAAATGATAATTTAAATATATGCAATGGACAACCATAAAGTATTTTACATATGACTGATTATATACTTACAATAAGAAAATTTCAAATGTTCAACACTTTTTGTTGAAACCTGCACAATTGGGTTTTTTCAAATTTTGGTTTTTTTCCTTAGGATAAATATATGAAATTTTTTAACAAAATTATGTTATTGAAAGGAAATTTTTTAATCAAACCTTTATTGGTGAAAGGTTAATTTATTATGAGAACATCACTCTTGAAGGGAAA